>WNGS01007182.1:6440441-6455656 GCA_020271785.1 Procambarus virginalis
AGAACCGGTGAGGGTCACCTGTACCTCACCTTCTGGGCTGCCTTCGCCCTCCACTCGCTCTCCGGGTTCCTTAACGAGGTGATCAATTCCCAGGCCGGCGGACGTCTCCTCGTCGGCCTCATTAGATCCACGTCCTCCTTGTCCTTCGCGCTGCCTCGGAATCATAGCACAGACAGGGAACGCCTCCATGGCGATTCCTTTCTCGTCCCCACAGGCGTCGAACACTTCGCCTTTCTTCTCGAAATGCTCCAAGCACTCCTTGTCCTTCACGAGGTTCGGTAGGACAAGTCCTCCACATGCGTCATTTCCCAAAATGACCTGTGCCTCCCTCGTGGGCATCGTCGCACAGACCCCACTACTAGGGTTTGGCATCCATAAACCGAACTCAGGGTTACTCGGTGTAGGGGCATCTGCACTGGGCCTCCCACAGTGGTCACACTTGCCTCTCCTACACAGGTATTCTCGTGACACTCAGGGAAAAGGGTTCTGCTCACCAGGGTAAATTCCGCCCCAGTATCTCTCAGCATCATTACCGGGATAGGGTCTGCGTCCCCCACCCTTACAGTTCCCTCACGCACGAACGGGTTAGCCTCCTTCTTTCTACGTACGGGTCCATCCCGCACTCCTTCGGCTAACTGGTCCTCTACCCGCACAAAAGCAACGTAACCCCGCTGCTTAGGACGTCTACATTCGCGCGCCATGTGTCCTATTAACCCGCAGTTGAAACAACGGATCCTTCTTCTTCCGCGGACTCCTCTTGCGCCTTCCAAAGACTCGTGCTCAGCATCTCCGGCCGTGACGATAACAAGATCTCTTGAGCTCTCCCTCGGTGACTTCTTCGGCGGTTCCACAGCACTCTTCTGTCCTCTGCTGTCTCCACTTGAGGGGTAGGACTTAGGATAACTCGGTCCTGTCCTCCAGCCGTCCGACCTTCTGTTACTCCTCCCATAGCTGGAGAATGCGGGCGATCGGTGCTGTCCCTCTCGACATGGACGTAAAGCTTCCTCTAGCATGTCAGCTCGATCGGCCGCGGCTCTCAGGTCCTTGATGTCCGCCTCCTTTACTCTCAACCTAATCTCGGGAGAGAGCGCGGACATGAACTTTTCCATGACCATTAGCCTCTTGATCTGTTCAGCCGACCTTGCTCCCTCTGACTCCAGCCATTTCAAGAACTTCCTTTCCATGTCCCTCGCCGTCTCCGCATACGATTTTCCTGGCGATCGGGTACATTCTCTAAACCTTTTCCTATAGCACTCCGGCGTCAGCTTGAACGAATGGAGCACGGCCCGTTTTACTGCATCATAGTTGGTACATTCCTGGAGGTCGAGCATGTTATAAGCTTCACGAGCTTCACCAGTGAGCCTTCCTTGAACTAGCTCCGCCCACTCTGCCCTCGGCCACTTCTTCAACGTAGCGACCTTCTCAAAGTGATTGAAGAATCCCTCAGCCTCCTCAGGCACGAAGACTGGCAAATCCCTCTCTCTCACTCGGCGGTCTTCCTGCTGTTGTGGTGGGGCAGTTGGAACTAGCCCTTGCTCAACTCGCCTCAGCTCAACCTCCAGCTGCTTCATCCTAGCTTCGTGCTCGCGCTCTACTCGTCTCCGCTGTGCCTCGTGCTCTTCCCTGCGCAGCTGTGCTTCTCTTTCTTCACGTTGCAGCTGTGCTTCTCTTTCTTCCCTGCGCAGCTGTGCCTCTCGTTCACGTTCTTCCTCGCGCAGCTGTGCTTCTTTCTCACGCTCCTCTCTGCGCATCTGTGCTTCTGCTTCTCGTTTTTCTCGGCGCAGCTGTGCTTCTCGCTCTGCTTCCTCGCGCTTCAGCTGTGCTTCTCTCTCTGCTTCCTCGCGCCTCAGCTGTGCTTCTCTTTCTTCTCGGCGCAGCTGTGCTTCTCGCTCTGCTCCCTCGCGCCTCAGCTGTGCTTCTTGTTCGCGCTCTTCCTTGCGCAGCTGTGCTTCTATCTGCATCTTCATTATTTCTAGCTTGACACTGCGCCTGCTGCCACTGGATCCCCGGCTGCTGCCACCGGTACTCAAGTTCTCTCCTCCACTGGCAGGTGTCTGTGGCCGCTCCTCTCCTAAGGCTTCATCACGTGCCTTGAGCTGTGCCATGATCTCAAGTCTTCTCTCTCCCACTTCTCTCTCACGATTTGAGACAGGCAAATCGGGCCTTGCTTAGTAGACCAAAAAGTGCGTTCTGGCTACTAGGTATGATATATATATATATATATATATATATATATATATATATATATATATATATATATATATATATATATATATATATATGTCGTACCTAGTAGCCAGAACGCACTTGTCAGCCAACTATGCAAGGGCCGATTTGCGTAATAAGCCAAGTTTTCATGAATTAATTGTTTTTCGACTACCTAACCTACCTAACCTAACCTAACCTCACTTTTCGGCTACCTAACCTAACCTAACCTATAAAGATAGGTTAGGTTAGGTTAGGTAGGGTTGGTTAGGTTCGGTCATATATCTACGTTAATTTTAACTCCAATGAAAAAATTGACCTCATACATAATGAAATGGGGAGCTTTATCTTTTCATAAGAAAAAAATTAGAGAAAATATATTAATTCAGGAAATCTTGGCTTATTAGGCAAATCGGGGCTTGCATATTAGGCCAAAAGTGAGTTCTGGCTACTAGGTACGACATTATATATATATATATATATATATATATATATATATATATATATATATATATATATATATATATATATATATATATATATATATATATGTATTGGAGGGGACCTACATTCCCTCCAATGCGTTATGTGTGATTTCCTCCGAGGCTATGGGTCCCCCTTCTTCCAGCCAGAGGTGGTACTCCCTATATATATATATATATATATATATATATATATATATATATATATATATATATATATATATATATATATATATGCAAACAAGCCTGAATGGTCCCCAGGACTAGATACAACTGAAAACTCACACCCCAGAAGTGACTCGAACCCATACTCCCAGGAGCAACGCAACTGGTATGTACAGGGATGCCTTAAACCACTTGACCATCACGACCGGACATAAGGAAGTGATAGCCGAGGCTATATGAACCACTTCCCCGCCGGCACCTGGATGGATATCTTGGGCATAGCATTTTATCAAATCACCTCATTTCTTGGGGCAACACGTGAGGAACACAAATGCAAACAAGCCTGAATGGTCCCCAGGACTAGATACAACTGAAAACTCACACCCCAGAAGTGACTCGAACCCATACTCCCAGGAGCAACGCAACTGGTATGTACAGGGATGCCTTAAATCACTTGACCATCACGACCGGACATAAGGAAGTGATAGCCGAGGCTATATGAACCACTTCCCCGCCGGCACCTGGATGGTTATCTTGGGCATAGCATTTTATCAAATCACCTCATTTCTTGGGGCAACACGTGAGGAACACAAATGCAAACAAGCCTGAATGGTCCCCAGGACTAGATACAACTGAAAACTCACACCCCAGAAGTGACTCGAACCCATACTCCCAGGAGCAACGCAACTGGTATGTACAGGGATGCCTTAAACCACTTGACCATCACGACCGGACATAAGGAAGTGATAGCCGAGGCTATATGAACCACTTCCCCGCCGGCACCTGGATGGTTATCTTGGGCATAGCATTTTATCAAATCACCTCATTTCTTGGGGAAACACGTGAGGAACACAAATGTAAACAAGCCTGAATGGTCCCCAGGACTAGATACAACTGAAAACTCACACCCCAGAAGTGACTCGAACCCATACTCCCAGGAGCGGGGTCTTGAAGTGGGTAGAATTCTACCCACTTCAAGACCCCGCTCCAATATAGAAGCATCAAGAAATATGGGCCAATAGGCCCTTCCGCAGTTACTTCCATTCATACCTTCAATTTACCCAGTTAATATCCAGTTAATATCCATTGTTTTCGTGTTCTGTCCTTTGTTGAAAGTTTTGTTCACCTCATTAAAAACTGTTGTAACATATCACCTCACCCAAAACGCGGGTATAAAATGAAAGATGAAAGCTGTTTAAATCATAGCATAGTAAAGAACTGTTTAGTGCTTTCAGGTTATAGTTGTGTGTGAAAACTAAAAGTCTTTGAAAATGTAATTAGTTATTACGAAACGCGTTCAAGTGTCGCGTCAGACTAAGAAATAAAGAATGAATTTTGGAGAATTGATTTTTCATTTACCGTCATCAGTAAAAACAAACATAAGGAAAATTGAGAAAATTCGTGTTAGAATTATTAATCTTACTTTTTCGGTCATATTTAATAACATATATATATATATATATATATATATATATATATATATATATATATATATATATATATATATATATATATATATATATATATATATATATATATTAAATAAAACTAAACAAAACACCTTTATGGTGTTACAATACGTGGACTATTTGACCAAGGATCCCAAATGACTTTTGTCTCAAAGGAAATGGTAGTAGATGCCCTGAAACTCAAACCTGTACGAAAGACACGAATAGACATAGCAGGATTCCTGACCAATTCAGGAGCCCAAGTCTTCAAGGTCGTACAACCTAAAGTACCTTTTGGCAGTTATGTTCGAACGATACAAGCTCTTGTAGTAGATAGTTTTCCATCAGACCTGTATGTATATGGTCTAAGGACAACAACCAAATTCCGGAAGAAAAGAGAATCAAATTGGCTGACAAAATCACATCAGACAACCTCTCCAATATTGGTATCCTTATAGGTTCAGATGTTTACCATAAGTTTATCAAAGGAAAGGCTGAAAAACAGGGAATGAACTTGTTATCGTCTGCAGGTGTCTATTTGCCAACAGGGCCAGTATTACGACTGAAGCAAGCCGCACCTGTAGACCACCTACATGCCTGCCAACCCAGTAATGGTTGCATGACTAGGAGAACAGTCTTTACTACAGTTTAGAGACATGTCCGAGGATGAGCTTGATCCCCCTGTACATAAATTATGGGACCTGGCAACTCTCGGCTTTGTCCCTGAACAACCTAGTCCAGATGACGACTGGACTTACAAACAATTCCTGGACTCAGTTATCTACAGAGACAATCAATACTGGGTCAGGTTACCATGGAAGCTGAATCGCCCTCAGCTACCCGTCAACCATTTTATGGCACAAAACCAATTAAGATCACAAGTGTTGCGCTTACAAAGACATCCTGAGAACTTGAAATTGTACCATGAAATAATACAGAAACAACTCGATGACAGATTTATCAAAGTTGTCACAATTGATAACCCAAAGGAAGGGCACTACCTGCCACATCACCCTGTACTGAAAAATTCAGCTACTACCCCACAATGGATAGTATTTAATTGCAGTGTTAAGACCAGGCAGAATAGTGTTTCCCTAAATGACTGCCTTCAAACTGGCCCTAGCCTGACAGAAAGGCTATACGACATGCTGTTAAAGTTCTGCATCGGGACTTATGCATATGCGGCAGACATCAGCAAGGCTTTCCTTAGGGTACGTCTCCAAGAAGACCATAACTACACAAAGTTCCTATGGATCAAGGATCCTAACGATCCAAAGACTGAATTAATCACTTACAGGTTTGCGTCTCTTTTGTTTGGTGCCACGTCTTCCCCGTTTCTGCTTCAAGCTACCTTAGACACGCACTTGAAGAAGTCCAATAGCCCAAATAAAACAGAAATTAGCAATACTTGTATGTGGACAATTTCCAAGGAACAGCCAGCAGTGAAAGTAAACTGCTGAGCATGTACCCTGAGGCCAATCGAGAAATAATGGGAGTCAATATCCCTGTCAAGTCGAGGGTCTCCAACAATGCCAAATTAAATCAACTGATCGAAACTGATTTTCCGATTACCAGGTACCCGAGAAGACAAAAGTACTAGGCCTCTAATGGGATATGACATGAGATCAGTTGACAATCAAGTCGGTGGAACCAAATACCATCAACCTAACAATGAGAAAATTACTCTCACAAGTCAGCAAACCCTTCGACCCATTGGGACTATTAAGTTCAATCTTAATTAATGGGAAGTTGATAATGTAGGAATGTTGGCAACAAAAGATAGGCTGTGATGAACGTCTAACACCTACCTTACAAGAAAAATGGCAAGGGCTAGTGAAAGATTTAAGTATCCTAGAGTCTATCAAGTTTCCTCGGAAATAAGTAACTGAAAAAGAACCAATTTAGCTACATGTATTTTGTGATGCCTCAGGAAAGGCTCATGGCACAGTAGCTTACCTGATCTCAAATGTCGAAGCCAATTTGTTCACATCAAAGGCCAAAGTGGCACCGTTAAAGAAACGATCATTGCCACAACTGGACTTAACAGCCTTACTGCTAGGTGCAAGATTGGCTCATTATCTGATCAAGGCCTTAAGCAACATCCACTTTGAAGGAACAGTGGTATGGTCAGATAATGAGGCAGTGCTACAGTGGGTTAAAAACAATCATAGTAAAAATCCTTACGTGAGTAACAACGTTAAGGAAATACGAGAGTTGTTGGAAGGGTATAAACTGAGATATGTACCCACCAAAGAGAATCCAGCTGACTATCTCTCCCGACGCCTGACTTTACGGCAATTAACACAGGCAGAGATGTGGTTCAATGGACCTCAGTGGCTAATCGGTGACCAGTGGCCTAAACTAAACCCACAAGTCATTGTGATGAATGTCACTGTTTCCACTGAGAACCCAAAACTACCTAGGATTTTGGTAATTGATCCTAATTGGTACTCTGAACTGAACAAACAGTTCTGTTTGTTCAGTTGAGTCTTGTACAAGAAGCTACAAAATGATCTGGGTCTCTGGGTAGATACCAACAATTATAACATAATCAGATGCGGAGACCACTTACAGCATGCGGACATAGATCTGAAAGCAAAAAATCTAATATTGCTTCCTCGTCACCACATAGTAAGCAAACTAATTGTGTTACATATACACAAATACAACACTGCATGGCGGGGTATTAGATACTCTCACAGACTTAAGACAACAGTACTGGCTACCCCAAGGTAGGCAGACAGTAAAATCCATAATTAAATCCTGTGTTATTTGCCGGAGATACGATGCCAGAGTGTGTCCATATCCAGGCCCTCCTCCACTTCCAAAGGAACGAGTTGTACATATTCGTCCCTTTGAGACTATAGGAGTAGATTTCCCAGGAGCACTAACAGGCACCAAGGATAAAAAACCAGTAAAGGCATATATCTGTCTTTTCATTTGTGCCACAACAAGGGCAGTCCATCTAGAAATGATTCCCGATATGAGTGCCGAGGCATTCTTACAGGCTTTCCGTAGGTTTGCTTCATGTAGATCCTGTCCTAAGTTAATGATCTCAGAAAATGGGTCCAACTTAGTGGCAGGAGAAGCATGTTTGAGGAAAATCTGGACACACCCAAAGGTGCACACGGCCCTAAATCAACGGCAGTGCCACTGGAAATTCATACCTCCCAGAACACCATGGTACGGAGGCTTCTATGAACGCATGATTGGAATGGTGAAACGTTCTTTACGGAAAACCCTACAACGCCAAAAGATTGACCTACAGAAGCTCCAAACCGTAACCATAGAGATAGGTGCACGAGTTAATAACCGACCACTTACCTACCTCTCTGATGTTTTGCAGCGTGAACCATTAAGTCCAGCTCATCTGATGTATGGGAGACCTCTCAGCACCCTCGTGTCCCTTATGGACGAGGAACCAGAGGATCCCTCATATGTCCTAGAGAGTGATTTGGTTCAACATTTCAAACATCTATCAGGGGTGAAAAGTCGGTGGAATAACCTATGGACTCGAGAATACCTTACTGCTCTGAGGGAGTATCGTTACGGGGCAAACAACCCCTACAACAGAATTAACTTGAACCCTGGTGATATAGCTCTAGTGGACAGCGAAGGGCCCATGCTCAGAGCGGCCTATAGGCCAAATAGTCTGTGTTCATCCAGACAGCCATGGCATCTTGAGAATAGTGAAAGTAAAATGCCGAGGCAACACTACTCGCAAAACATTAGAGAAATTAGTTCCTTTAGAACTGGTAGGAAAAGAAGACGTTCAACGACTTCCAGCACTAGAAAAACACCAGTACAAGACATTCGTCCCCAAAGGACTGCAGCACAACAATGCAAACTCAAATTAAAGCAACACAATAATTCTGAAGGAGAGGAATAAAGTGATCGCAGTCCTTACCGGGACTTCGACCGTGTTCCTCTCCCCCCCCCCTCCGCCGGAATTATGTCGGAAATCCGACACACATTATAACATAAGTTACCCCCATAAAGGAAAAGAGAATGGGTGATTCCGTGACGTCATCGACGCCACGTATTTATATGAACTCTAATTTCTTTTAAACAACAGTCTAGTGTTTAAACTTAATAAAAAGGTATTCACTAGGACTGAATATAATTAAATACAACAGGAATATAGCTTAACTCTCTATTTCTTGAACATAAATAAAACCACCAAACATTTTAGTACGTAGAGCGTCGTCACGTACAGACAGCAACTTGTAAACAGTGAGGAAGTTCTCCCTCACGAATTTTACAACACAAAAGGTGTTTTCTCTGAGCTTCAACACAAGATCCTCTACGATCCGCCCAACTGAAGATCTCATGAACAAAGGGAAGAACAATTTTCGGTATTTCTATTGCATTTAATACTGGTCATTATTATTGTAGGAAATATCGTTAAGATGTGGGATTAAATCCCCAAACACAGTGAGTTTACTCAGCTCTACACACACACATATGCCATGTCATACCTGTACTTATATGTTTAGGGAACCATTATTAATTTCTTACATCCCAAACAGGTAATTGTGAGGTAAGTTAGTGAAGCAGGAAGCTGGCTCCAAACATAATTATAGAAATTGCTACCACTAGCTGTACATCAAGCCTTGTAAGCCTCCAAACAGCCGCCATTACGTGGCACTCAGAGGCACAGGGCCACACCCTCATTTGATGCTACAATTGCACAGCCTTAGCAGGCCCCACCAACAGTAGCAGCTAAAGCCCTTCTGTGTTCATACTGCAGACATAGTATTAGTAGTTATTAATTTAATTTGCTGTAATAATAGTAGATTAGACCACCATATGTGTTATGATTAATAATAATAAGTGTAACAATAAGGTAAACAAATACTGCTTGTACCATTTTCATTAGGTGTTGCAAGTTGCATTTGTCCCTCCCATTCTGTGAAATAAGTTCAGCTAGCAAGCTGAATCAGAATATATACAGTCCACTTACTACTAACTAACTTACCTATTAACTGAAAACTAACTCAGAATAAAAATAATCAAATAAAAAATATATAATATTCAGGTATAAATAAATATTATCTTTCCCTCCAGACATATATGGACTTAGTAATCATGCAACCAGTTAATTATTATTAATTGCAACTGTAGTTAATTAATATTAACTACAGTCACCATAAATATTCCAAGAAAGTCTCAGACAATCTGTACGATTGCGATAAGATTATCTGCATCTTTATAAAAAAAAACAAATGTTGCAGAGGCCGTTCTCTCAAATGCTCCAAGCCTAGTATGTAATATAGAGGCCACTCTCTCAAATGCTCCAAGACTGGTATATGATATAGAGGGCCGCTCTCTCAAATACTCCAAGATTGGTATAGGATATAGAGGCCGCCGCAGGAGCGGCCACACTCGTTAGACTTGCGAAAGAGCAACAGGTTGCTAGTAGCTAGCAGACCGTTACTTACCAATGACATAAGGCACGACGTTGAAGGTGAGGTAGCCCAGGCCAGCCAGGAACCTGAAGACCAGTTGGAAGCCAAAGTTAGAGATCCACACAAGCGGGGCAGTGAAGACTACGTGGATCAACAGTGCCACGATCACCACCACTCGCCTGCCGGTGCTGCAACATGGAGCACAGGTACACCACAGGCAGCACCCACTGTCTTGTTAACTAACGCTGCAGGCAGCACCCACTGTCTTGTTAGCTCACACCACAGGCAGCACCCACTGCCTTGTTAACTCACACCACAGGCGACACCCACTGTCTTGTTTCACTCACACCTCAGGCAGCACCCACTGTCTTGTTAGCTCACACCACAGGCGACACCCACTGTCTTGTTTCACTCACACCTCAGGCGACACCCACTGTCTTGTTAACACACACCTCAGGCAGCACCCACTGTCTTGTTAACTCACACCTCAGGCAACACCCACTGTCTTGTTTCACTCACACCTCAGGCAACACCCACTGTCTTGTTAACACACACCTCAGGCAGCACCCACTGTCTTGTTTCACTCACACCTCAGGCAACACCCACTGTCTTGTTAACACACACCTCAGGCAGCACCCACTGTCTTGTTAACTCACACCTCAGGCAACACCCACTGTCTTGTTTCACTCACACCTCAGGCAACACCCACTGTCTTGTTTCACTCACACCTCAAGCAACACCCACTGTCTTGTTTCACTCACACCTCAGGCAACACCCACTGTCTTGTTAACTCACACCTCAGGCAACACCCACTGTCTTGTTTCACTCACACCTCAAGCAACACCCACTGTCTTGTTTCACTCACACCTCAGGCAACACCCACTGTCTTGTTAACTCACACCTCAGGCAACACCCACTGTCTTGTTTCACTCACACCTCAAGCAACACCCACTGTCTTGTTTCACTCACACCTCAGGCAACACCCACTGTCTTGTTAACTCACACCTCAGGCAGCACCCACTGTCTTGTTTCACTCACACCTCAAGCAACACCCACAGTCTTGTTAACTCACACCTCAGGCAGCACCCACTGTCTTGTTTCACTCACACCTCAGGCAACACCCACTGTCTTGTTAACTCACACCTCAGGCGACACCCACTGTCTTGTTTCACTCACACCTCAGGCAACACCCACTGTCTTGTTTCACTCACACCTCAGGCAGCACCCACTGTCTTGTTTCACTCACACCTCAGGCAACACCCACTGTCTTGTTTCACTCACACCTCAGGCAACACCCACTGTCTTGTTTCACTCACACCTCAGGCAACACCCACTGTCTTGTTTCACTCACACCTCAGGCAACACCCACTGTCTTGTTTCACTCACACCTCAGGCAACACCTAATAGCTTGTAAACTTAGGCAACAGGCAACATTAACTTACACCACAGGACACGGCCACTGCTATGTTAATTCATCAATGATCGAAGAGTACGCTGTTCGATTCATTGATTTAGGATTTACGTGTCAGAACCATAGAGTTAAGTGTCAGAACCATAGAGTTAAGTGTCAGAACCATAGAGTTAAGTGTCAGAACCATAGAGTTAAATGTCAGAACCATAGAGTTAAGTGTCAGAACCATAGACTTAAGTGTCAGAACCATAGAGTTAAATGTCAGAACCATAGAGTTAAGTGTCAGAACCATAGAGTTAAATGTCAGAACCATATAGTTAAGTGTCAGAACCATAGAGTTAAGTGTCAGAACCATAGAGTTAAGTGTCAGAACCATAGAGTTAAGTGTCAGAACCATAGAGTTAAGTGTCAGAACCATAGAGTTAAATGTCAGAACCATAGAGTTAAGTGTCAGCACCTTAGTGTTAAGTGTCAGACCATAGAGTTAAGTGTCAGAACCATAGAGTTAAGTGTCAACACCATAGAGTTAAGTGTCAGAATCATAGAGTTAAGTGTCAGTGCCATAGAGTTAAGTGTCAGACCCAAAGAATTAAGTGTCAGAACCATAGAGTTAAGTGTCAGAACCATAGAGTTAAGTGTCAGAACCATAACATTAAGTGTCAGAACCTTAGTGTTAAGTGTCAGAACCATAGAGTTAAGTGTCAGAACCATAGAGTTAAGTGCCAGCACCATAGAGTTAAGTGTCAACACCATAGAGTTAAGTGTCAGAATCATAGAGTTAAGTGTCAGTGCCATAGAGTTAAGTGTCAGACCCAAAGAATTAAGTGTCAGAACCATAGAGTTAAGTGTCAGAACCATAGAGTTAAGTGTCAGAACCATAACATTAAGTGTCAGAACCTTAGTGTTAAGTGTCAGAACCATAAAATTAAGTGTCAGAACCTTAGTGTTAAGTGTCAGAACCATAGAGTTAGTTGTCAGAACCTTAGTGTTAAGTGTCAGAACCTTAGTGTTAAGTGTCAAAACCATAAAGTGTCAGAACCATAGAGTTAAGTGTTAGAACAATTGAGTTAAGTGTCAGACCCATAGAGTTAAATGTTAGAACAATTGAGTTAAGTGTCAGACCCATAGAGTTAAGTGTCAGAACCATAGAATTAAGTGTCAGAACCATATGGTTAAGTGACAGAACCATAGAGTTAAGTGTCAGAACCATAGAGTTAAGTGTCAGAACCATAGAGTTAAGTGTCAGAACAATAGGGTTAAGTGTCAGAACCATAGAGTTAGTTGTCAGAACCTTAGTGTTAAGTGTCAGAACCTTAGTGTTAAGTGTCAAAACCATAAAGTGTCAGAACCATAGAGTTAAGTGTTAGAACAATTGAGTTAAGTGTCAGACCCATAGAGTTAAATGTTAGAACAATTGAGTTAAGTGTCAGACCCATAGAGTTAAGTGTCAGAACCAAAGAATTAAGTGTCAGAACCATAGGTTAAGTGACAGAACCATAGAGTTAAGTGTCAGAACCATAGATTAAGTGTCAGAACCATAGTGTTAAGTGTCAGAACCATAGGTTAAGTGACAGAACCATAGAGTTAAGTGCCAGCACCATAGAGTTAAGTGTCAACACCATAGAGTTAAGTGTCAGAATCATAGAGTTAAGTGTCAGTGCCATAGAGTTAAGTGTCAGACCCAAAGAATTAAGTGTCAGAACCATAGAGTTAAGTGTCAGAACCATAGAGTTAAGTGTCAGAACCATAACATTAAGTGTCAGAACCTTAGTGTTAAGTGTCAGAACCATAAAATTAAGTGTCAGAACCTTAGTGTTAAGTGTCAGAACCATAGAGTTAGTTGTCAGAACCTTAGTGTTAAGTGTCAGAACCTTAGTGTTAAGTGTCAAAACCATAAAGTGTCAGAACCATAGAGTTAAGTGTTAGAACAATTGAGTTAAGTGTCAGACCCATAGAGTTAAATGTTAGAACAATTGAGTTAAGTGTCAGACCCATAGAGTTAAGTGTCAGAACCATAGAATTAAGTGTCAGAACCATATGGTTAAGTGACAGAACCATAGAGTTAAGTGTCAGAACCATAGAGTTAAGTGTCAGAACCATAGAGTTAAGTGTCAGAACAATAGGGTTAAGTGTCAGAACCATAGAGTTAAGTGTCAGAACAATAGGGCTAAGGAGGATACATGTGTCTGGACCAATAATGAAGTATTTAAATGTGTTGATCAGTGATGAAGTTTCTGAACCACTGATGACAGCTATAAATGTTTGGATCATTAATGGGAGACTTAAATGTGTGGACCATTGAGTCTCTGAGCATTGAGTCAAATAAGTCTCTGCAACACTGAGGAAACAGTTAAGTGCCTTGACCACTGAGAAAGGAAATAAGTGTCTTAACAACGGTGGAGTTAAGTGTCTGGACAACTGATAGAGGATATATGTGTCTGGACCATTGATGGAGGAGCTAGATGTCTGAACAGTAGAAGGAGAACTTAGGTATCTGGACCTTGATATAGTACATGAGTGTCTGGAACATTGATGGAGGAGTTCAACCCGTTCTCGCACTTTCTTATAGTTAATATTTGGCTTATTAATAAGTGCATATATGACATACTAATTTATTGTGAATATTTGAGTTTACCTTGTAAAGCTGAATAGAAAACACCGACCTAACCTATTCTTCTTAGTATGTTAAGATAAGCATCTTATTGCTTCCTAATTACAATTAGTACTTAACCTATACCTATACTGATATTAAAGTTTTATAAATATAATAAAACTAAACTAAAATATTTAAATTGTAAAGTAACTCAGGATATTGTCAAAATTTGTATAAAATCTCTATTGTTTAATAAAACTGAAAAAGAAATTCCTAATATTAAAACTGGTGTAAAGCTAATCGGTATTAAGAGTTTGTACCTGAGAAAACAAAATATAACATGGAATATACCATATATATACTTATTAATATGCCAAATATTGACTATAAGCAATAAGTCATATATGTAGTCTTGTGCGACAGCAGGTTGAGGACTTAAATGTCAGGACAGTAGAAGGAGAACTTAGGTATCTGGACCTTGATATAGTACATGAGTGTCTGCACCATTGATGAAAGACACAAGTGTCTGGACCTTTGGTGGAAGACATAGGTGTCTGGACCATTGGTGGAAGACATAGGTGTCTGGGCCTTTGGTGGAAGACATAAGTGTCTGGACCATTGATGAAAGACACAAGTGTCTGGACCTTTGGTGGAAGACACAAGTATCTGGACCTTTGGTGGAAGACACAAGTGTCTGGACCATTGGTGGAAGACATAAGTGTCGGGACCATTGATGGAGAAATTAAGGTGCTGGACTACTCAATGACGACGTAACTGTCTTGACGTTGATGCAGAACTAAAATGTCTGATTGATGGAGGAGTTTAGTCTAAACCATTGTGAGAGAACACATGTTACGTGGCCATTGACGGAGGAATTAACTGTCAGGACCATTAATATAGGATATCAAAGTTTAGAAGATTGATAGAGTAATTAAATTTCTGGACCACAGATTAAAGATACAAGAGTCTGGACCGTTGATGAAAGATCCAGTTAGTGTCTGAACCACTGATGTAGGATATTTGTTTCAGGATTGTTGTTTGAAGACTTAAGTAATTGGACCAATAGTGTCTGGACTATTGATCGAAGAGTTAAGTGCACAGACTATTGATGATAGAGTTAAGTGTCTGGACTATTGATCGAAGAGTTAAGTGCACAGACTATTGATGAAAGAGTTAAGTGTCTGGACTATTGATCGAAGAGTTAAGTGCACAGACTATTGATGAAAGAGTTAAGTGTCTGGACTATTGATGGAAGAGTTAAGTTTATAGAACACAAGTTATATGTAACCAAAGAACTCTTCCTAATGAAGGATTCAAACCTTAGTGATCCGCCATAAGCAAGAAATCGGTGATCTCTTAGCTGCGCCGTGCGCTCTCGGATGTTGGGTAAAAGCCTCCCGGCTTCCAACAGTTTTGTACAGTCGTCCATGGTCAAGTGGTTACCGTACTGGATACCCCAGTGTGTTTAGTGATGTATACCAATTCGAGCCATACTCACTTTAA
>WNGS01007182.1:6457987-6475571 GCA_020271785.1 Procambarus virginalis
TACAAAATACTACTACATTACCGGCATCACTCACACCACCACCATCACTCACACCATCACCATCACTCACACCACCACCATCACTCACACCACCACCATCACTCACACCATTACCATCACTCACACCACCACCATCACTCACACCACCACCATCACTCAACCCACCCAGGTTCTCTTGGGTCATCCCCTAAAGACTTCTGCGCCATTGCTGTAATGAGTTGCGTCTGCAAACTCTTTGAGCGTATGGTCAATGTCTGTCTGATGTGGTTCTTGGAACGCAATCCCTCCTTTCTCCTTCTCAATTTGGCTTTTGCAAGTGTCGCAGCACGACTGATGTCCTTGTGAACTTGGAGGTCTATATTTGTGCTGCCTTTGCTGCGAAGACCTCCGTGGTCGCTGTCCTTTTTGACCTAGAAAAGGCGTATGGCACCACCTGGAGATAACCTTATTTGACCTAATTCGTTTTTTTTGGCCTTCGTGGTAATCTCCCTTTCTTTCTCCAAGCTCTAGTCGTTCCATAACAGTGAGCTTGGTACCACTCTTTCTGCCTCTTTTCGGCAATACGAAGATGTAACCCAAGGTAGTGTTCTGAGCACTACTGATTTTTCTTGGTTGTCCTTAATGGTCTTCTTTCTTTCCTTCCCTCTAGCATTTTCTCAGCTCCCTATGTTGACGATCTTACCCCTTTCTGTTACGGGTGATGACTCGCCTTTCCTCCAACCGCGGCTTCAACTTGCGATTGATGATACAATCAAGTTCTCTGCAATTAAGACGTGTTATGACCATTACTCAGAGGCAGATCGTTCTTCGACCCTCTTTGTCGCTTTATAGTAATCCTCTTTTGTATAAGGATTCCACTAAACTTTTGGGGTTAATCTTTGACACACATGTTTGTCTTGGTTGCCCCATATCTCTCACCTCCGAGTTGAATGCTCTATGACCCTTAACTTAATTTAGGTCTTGACCCATACCTTCTGAGTAGCTGATAGGCGCGTGTTCCTCTCTTTACATTCCTCTCTCTCCTCTCTGAACTCGTTTATGGCTGCCCTGCTTACTCGTCTGTCTCTCCCTCAACTCTTCGCCGTCTTGATGCTTTGCACCATACTCGGTTGCCTGAGCTGCCTCGTACAGCCAGAGCCTGTATGTTGATACCGGCGCCCTGTCTCTACAGGATCGCCGTGATCGCTACTGCCTTCGCTACCTTGCACGGTCCCAACAACACCCTCCCTTTCGCTTATGTGTACTTTGACCATTACCCATCCTGTGGTCCCCTTTCCTTTCACACACCTTCCCATTCTGTACAGTTGTCTCGCTTGTAAGTTCTCTCTCTCGGTTGATGTTACCGATGTTTCTCCTCGTGTGTCGTTCCATCCTTGCCCCCATGGAGAGGTCCCTTTTCTTAAGTTTTGTAGAACCTTGACCATGTGACTGGGTCACGTGGGTCAAGGTTCTACAAAACGATATCCAGGACCCCCAGGATACATGAATATAACTGCATCATCAGCTCTTGAAATTATAAATGCAAACAACGCGTAGTAACAGTTCTTTATCTATACTAAAGAAGACTAACAAAGATAGTGAGAGAGACAAAGATTGTAAGAGACAGAGATTGTACGAGAGGCAAAGATTGTAAGAGAGGTAGGGATTGTAAGAGAGACCGAGATTGTAAGAGAGACTGAGATTGTAGGAGAGACCGAAATGTAAGAGAGACCGAAATTGTAAGAGAGACCGAAATTGTAAGAGAGACAGAGATAGTGAGAGAGAGAGAGAGGAGAGGTACAGCATAACAGCACTTAACCTGCAGTTTAATTCGGGTAGGTAATAGGAAGTCTCTCGCTGTCGTCTCACCGTGTAAGCAGAAGAAGCCGCGGAGCAGAGAGCCACGGAGAGCAGACAGCAGGACATGGTGGAGAAGCGGCGCCCCAGGTACTGCAGACTGGCCCAGCTGCCCACCATACCAGGGAACTGACTCGCAGACAATATGAAGAAGCTCAGGAAGATGTGTGGGGGCAGGATGTTAATCCCCATCAGCGTTACTCCATATGACATGTATATACAAATTCTGTGGATATAATACAATTATACACGTGTATACAAACTGAAATGTGCAGATACTTGAGCTAAAGGTTTCGCATGTGGCTTCCAACCGTGTCTACATTGTCGAGAGTGGTACATGCTTTCATTCGGTGATTCATATTAAACCTATATATAAAGTGGCATGTCTCTGCTCTCTATGAAGAACTCGCTTTACAAGATTGTCACATGCTTAGCCAAACGACTTATCCAAACTATGGTGTTCAGTTCCTGCACCTGTTATGTGCCTCTGTAACTCATCCACTACCGCCCACGGGATGCGTATGGGTACATAATAAAGAAATGAAATGATTGAAAGTCTACGGAGAGACAAAAGCCACACAACTGTAATGTGGCGAAAGCTTTTTTGGAGAGTGCTGTTACTTTAAGGCTGTTTGTCTCACTCAAATATATTGAGAATCACTCAGGAATTTAGAGGATCACTCAGAAATTTAGAGGATCACTCAGGAATTTAGGGGATCACCCAGGAATTTAGAGGATTACTCAGGAATTTAGAGGATCACTCAGGAATTTAGAGGATTACTCAGGAATTTAGAGGATCACTCAGGAATTTAGAGGATCACTCAGGAATTTAGAGGATTACTCAGGAATTTAGAGGATCACTCAGGAATTTAGAGGATCACTCAGGAATTTAGAGGATTACTCAGGAATTTAGAGGATCACCCAGGAATTTAGAGGATTACTCAGGAATTAGAGGATTACTCAGGAATTTAGAGGATTACTCAGGAATTTAGAGGATCACTCAGGAATTTAGAGGATTACTCAGGAATTTAGAGGATTACTCAGGAATTTAGAGGATTACTCAGGAATTTAGAGGATTACTCAGGAATTTAGAGGATCACTCAGGAATTTAGAGGATCACTTAGGAATTTAGAGGATCACTCAGGAATTTTGTGGATCACTCAGGAATTTAGAGAATCACCCAGAAATTTAGTGAATCGCCGGGAACTTAGATGATCACTCAGGAATTTTGTGGATCACTCAGGAATTTAGAGGATAACCCAGAAATTTAGAGAATCACCCAGGAATTTAGAGGATCAAACAAGAAATTAGAGAATCGCCCAGAAATTTAAAGGATCATTCAGGAATTTAGAGGATCACTCAAGAATTTTGAAGATTAATCAATCAAGAATTTTGAGGATCACTCAGGAATTGGATCTCTCAGGAACTTAGATGATCACTCAGGAATTTAGATGATCACTCAGGAATTTTAATTATCACTCAGGAATTTAGAGGATCACCCAAGAATTTGTTAAATTACTTGTCTCTTATATATCAGTTATAAAGAAGAGCCCATGACTGAGGAAAAAAAATTGATCTGTAAACCGACTATGAAGACATTTAAGAGATGGACGTAATGAGTCGCCCTCGCAGTACTTACGATATTATTGACACAAGGACGAGTCTCAGTCGGAGTTTAGGGTAGCTAAGGGCGTGCCATATGCTGAGGTGTTCCTCCTGGGACTCTGCAATGGTATTTAGTCTGGTCTCCAGGTCCTGTCGAGAAACCAATGGCCTCCCGTTGGTCTTTGCGATCTGATGAAGTAATAATGTTACTCAATATATATAATATAAGGTTTATATGGATTTCTGGTGAATTCGATTTATTTAAAAAAAACATTCAAATATTCCAGCACCGTCAGGCTTAAGTAATACATCTACAACACTCCCACACCTTCATACAACAATCACAGTCACATTTCAGTAATACATCTACAACAGCCTCACAACCCTTCAGACAATTAGATGTACAATACATCCCTTTGTCATTTGAAAACTTTAAACCATGTAATCTTAGTTCCTTCGTCTGATAACTGTCGGGGTGTCACAGTTCTTGTTAGTGAAGGGTTAAAGCAATGGTAGACTGGATCTCCTCTCGAGGTGGTTGCTCCGACAATAACCCTTACTCACCGTCGTTCTGCAGGTCTTCCCTCGATCCTCTAGGCTCCACTGCACGCCCCGGAGAGTACCCCAGTCGATCTCACAACCGGCCTTAAGTTGTAAGATGAGTGGAGACACAGATCGTTCCCACAATCTGTGGCCCGCCCCGACACAGAACTCTCACACAGCCTTCAAGGTCGCCAACTGGTTTTTAGGTGTCCAGTAACACTGCAGTGGTGAGGTGTAATTGTGGTAATTGTGGTAAGAGCAATTTCAAATAGCGTGGTCTCAGGCAAGTCACTCTGTCTTACTTCCTTACAAGGTCACAAGATCAATGGAGGGGATGATATCAAACACCAAAGAGTTTTGGTTTTACTTAAAAGACAACGAGAAACATATATGCATCAAAGTATCAGGAACAATGTATAGCAGTTGCTCAATCCGTAGCAAAATAATCTGGGCGCACCGATATGGCAACATCCGGCAGCCCCTGCGTCACCTGTCAGATATCAGCTGACCGGGGCCCTCGCGACCGTGAGAAAAGACTAGTACTTGTTTTCTAATTCTATCACGATCCCCGTTTATTTAACTTCTCGCAAAACACTGTAATTAACATTCACATGGCATACTTATGATTTCACTGGGTTGCGATACACCACTTCACTGGTCTCACCATTAATATCTTATTCACACTGCACTCACAGTGACTTTTCACCATACCAAAAGATTACTCTATTCTTAATAATATTTACTGTGAATGCACTCGCTTGATCACTGAACTTATCTTTACATCTATACTTTCTCTCTAAGATATATCATTGGCAATCACTTCACGTATATGATATTATTCAGTACACAGGCATGTACATAGATAAATCATCGATCGAATCACAGGCATATATATATATACAAATCATGGAGATCAACACACAGGCATTTATATCAATAAATCTAGGCTCATAGCCTAACACCAATATCTGGTTTACTACCAATATATATATAATAATAATCACAAGAAATGAATTAGTCACAGTAAATTCCTTAATGAATCTTGGTGCTTGCACACACCCACAGAGATATATATGTAAACTAATACTGTGAGCGCTCTGGGTAGCCTCACCACACACTGTGCTCTCTGTGACTTAGACTCAGGTGAGACTTGCTCACGACATATAAAATATTCTGACAAGAAAATATATAGCTAACTAAAGGGGAAATGGGAGGGTAACTGTAAACACCTACTTACCTATCCTAGGATGACAGTTGGGTTGTAGCTCCTGGTCCAGGCTCTCGCCTCGTACACCCTCCAGAAACACAAGCCAACGCCTTAGGATTTTCGCGTCTCGCCGCTTTCTGTACACTGCAGGTCCGTGCTCCTTCCTCTACAGTACGTCGCAGGGTTGAAGTCGGTCTCCTGGCCGTCAACTTTCCTCCCAACTACGGCAGCCAGCCTACGTCTCGGCGGTCGTCGCACGTTTCCCAAATAGTCCTTGTCACTGTACTCCCAGAGGAACTGCCTCTCACCACTACGAAGTCACTGTGAAGTTATCAGCCGTCCCAGACGATACTGCTTAAGCTCCACACGCACAGCACCCGACTTCAGAGCACTTGAAGCTCACTTCACTGTCAATTCCCTCGTCGTCTAGATATGTTTTAGGTATTTGGGAAGACTTCTCGACGTGCTTGCATCCAACTGTTGACTCGTAGGGTTCCACAAAGGTATGGTTACTGTCAAACTTGACAGGATCGTCGATCACACGTTCAACCAAGTTGACAAGGTGGTCAACTCGATTCACTCACGGTGGATTGGCCCGGCCACTAAGCTGTCTCTTATACTGGTGAACTGCCAAGGACGTCACACGCGACGATGCCTGGCCCACTTCTTGCAACGCACCTGTTCCGGAGCACTTGTTGCTCAATATTCTGTCAATTCCTTATCTGAGCTACATCTGGGTTGCAGGAAGACCTCACAGAGTGCGCACTAACAACTGGAGACGCTTACATCCACCGGAGTTCAGTAAATCCGTCACTCTGACAGGATGACCGATCGCATGTCCTGCCTCTTGGACGTGTCGTGAAAGACTGATCGCGCCAAGGCGCCGCTACGGCTGGACCCCCAGCCTATGTGACGTCACATTTTCCAAAGTCGGTTTTCATTGGCTCCCAGTGCCACGTCGCTGACGGTGACCAATCTGGCGACACTGACGTCACACAGTTTTGGCGGGAGAACAGACTCGCCAGCGCCATTTTGGCTCCCTAAAGGGCCTATCCCACAGGCCAAACATTTTTCTTTCACGAATTTCTCGGCTCATCGAGAATACTATTCTCTCCCACATATGTTCAATTGATGCCTGCAATGTAGAGAACGCTCGGGAATAGTGGACATGACTCTTACAGCAGGCGTGGGAGAATTAGAAGGGGGGAACACCGTCACATAACCCTAAGTTGATAATCAATCATCTCTTCCTCACATATTCATCAAGTGTGAACATTTCCCTTTAACCTTCATCTTCTCCTCTTGTCTTCAGCTTAACTTAACATTCTACAATCCTCCATTAACTGCTAAACCTCAATAAACTTATTTTAGTCTTTCAGTTAATCATTATTTTTATTCACATATCTCCTGGTATTTTGATTCTTTACTCTATATATCTTTACAATTTTTCATTCTTTCTGCCACACCTGCGTCTCACGTCTGTACATAATGGTACCACAACCACTCCTTCCTGCCACACCTGTGTCTCACACCTGTACATAATGGTACCACAACCACTCCTTCCAGTCACACCTGCGTCTCACACCTGTACATAATGGTACCACAACCACACCTTCCTGCCACACCTGTGTTTCACACCGGTACATAATGGTACCACAACCACACCTTCCTACCACACCTGTGTCTCACACCTGTACATAATGGTCCCACAACCACACCTTTCTGCCACACCTGTCTCACACCTGTATATAATGGCACCACAACCACACCTTCCTGCCACACCTGTGTCTCACACCTGTACATAATGGTACCACAACCATACCTTCCTGCCACACCTGTGTCTCACACCTGTACATAATGGTACCACAACCACACCTTCCTGCCACACCTGTGTCTCACACCTGTACATAATGGTACCACAACCACACCTTCCTGCCACACCTGTGTCTCACACCTGTACATAATGGTACCACAACCATACCTTCCTGCCACACCTGCGTCTCACACCTGTACATAATGGTACCACAACCATACCTTCCTGCCACACCTGTGTCTCACACCTGTACATAATGGTCCCACAACCACACCTTTCTGCCACACCTGTGTCTCACACCTGTACATAATGGTACCACAACCACACCTTCCTGCCACACCTGTCTCACACCTGTACATAATGGTACCACAACCACACCTTCCTGCCACACCTGTGTCTCACACCTGTACATAATAGTACCACAACCACACCTTCCTGCCACACCTGTGTCTCACACCGGTACATAATGGTCCCACAACCACACCTTCCTGCCACACCTGTGTCTCACACCTGTACATAATGGTACCACAACCACACCTTCCTGCCACACCTGTGTCTCACACCTGTACATAATGGTACCACAACCACACCTTCCTGCCACACCTGTGTCTCACACCTGTACATAATGGTACCACAACCATACCTTCCTGCCACACCTGCGTCTCACACCTGTACATAATGGTACCACAACCATACCTTCCTGCCACACCTGTGTCTCACACCTGTACATAATGGTCCCACAACCACACCTTTCTGCCACACCTGTGTCTCACACCTGTACATAATGGTACCACAACCACACCTTCCTGCCACACCTGTCTCACACCTGTACATAATGGTACCACAACCACACCTTCCTGCCACACCTGTGTCTCACACCTGTACATAATAGTACCACAACCACACCTTCCTGCCACACCTGTGTCTCACACCGGTACATAATGGTCCCACAACCACACCTTCCTGCCACACCTGTGTCTCACACCGGTACATAATGGTACCACAACCACACCTTCCTGCCACACCTGTGTCTCACACCAGGTTAAGACAGCAAGCATTACGCCTCCTTCAGAAAGCCTCTCACCTGCCTTTCATGCCGCGTTATTCTCCCTTAGTACAAATTTAATTATTCCATCCACTTTCAAACCTTGAATTGATTTGCTCTTAATTCCTATTACTCAACTTATTCGTTATTGCCGACATAATTAAACATAATTAACAGGTTGATAAGTTTCTTGGAATGAAATACTTATTAAACAATTCCATGTGTGGAAGTTTATTAAATTTATATATGAATTTTATTTAAATTTTCATGATTGAGAGGGTTAAGTGTGAAAGATAACCAATACGTGTCTTAAGACAGAATGTTTGTATCAGTTTAAGACCTAATGTAGGTCCCACAGTAACAAAATCAGCCTGTTGTTAATTATAATAAATGATTGAATAAGAAAATATCTTGGCAGCAAGTTTTAAGTATTTTTTTTTCAACAGAATAATAGTAAAATGTTATATATTTGTCTAATAATTTTTTTGCTATTACAAACATGCTAGATTATGATGGATATAATTGATGTAGTCAGCTGTGATGTATTATATGACAAAATTATGGATAAAATTATAGGTTCACATAATGAATAAAATATAAACTACAAAATTTAAGGTGTATTCATTAATAGATATTGCCTGGAAAAGGTAATCAGGTAATCATATTGACTTCAAATGTTCATATAGATTTTAAACACGGGGTCACCCACCTGCAGGATAATGGTAGCACACTCCGCTACACGACCCCTGGACAGCAACCAAAGGGGTGACTCCGGTACAAACCTGAACGGAAGACAAGAATATTAATGGCCCATGACTGGTACATAAGTGATCGTTGGTCCAAATGTTCATAACATGATATTAAACTTGTGGTAAATACTAAAAGTCATAGAAAAGCAGAAACCTTTGGAAGACTAAGGGAGGGGGATTATACAGTGGATGAGTAGGTAAGACTCACCTCAGGTGGAGTAGGTAAGACTCACCTCAGGTGGAGTAGGGAACACTCACCTCAGGTGGAGTAGGGAAGACTCACCTCAGGTGGAGTAGGGAAGACTCACCTCGGGTGGAGTAGGGAAGACTCACCTCAGGAGGAGTAGGGAAGACTCACCTCAGGAGGAGTAGGTAAGACTCACCTCAGGAGGAGTAGGGAAGACTCACCTCAGGAAGAGTAGGGAAGACTCACCTCAGGAGGAGTAGGTAAGACTCACCTCAGGAGGAGTAAGACTAGTAACGGAGGGAGGCAGGACAAGAGAGCCAGGTGCTGCCAGTGACGCACCAGGAAGGCCACAGGAGCGGTGGCGCACATCCCGGCCATCCAGGCCCCGTAGAACAGCCCCGTCACCAGAGCACGTCTCTTGCTGCTCACAATTTCCACCACTTTAGGGATAGCCATTGAAAGAAATAATGTCATTGTAACGTATCAGATAACTCAATGTGGTAGTTCCCAAGTTGGCCATTTGCATAAATTTGGGACAGGGTAAAATTTACTGATTAGTAGGTAGGGGTAGGTAAGTCCTTGGCAACGTTTTCCGCTGCATCTTATGTGAATGCAATTTTAAAATAACCAGTTAGCAGTCTTCCATCTTCGAAAACACTCTTAGTAATTTGCATTGTGAAATGACAACATCATTCAGGTTCTGATTTGTTTCATGTGTTCAGTGAAGAACTAAAATGGAAACATCAGTAGACACTGTAATGGTCTATTGACCGGCATCTACAGCAACCATCCCTGATGCCTGACACGGGCCTGACGACTGAGTGGACAGTGCTCTGGATTCGTAATCCTTTGGGCCTGGGTTCGATCCCTGGCGGAGGCAGAAACAAATGGGCAGAGTGTCTTTAACCCTGATGCCCCTGTTCACCTAAATAGGTACCTAGGAGTTAGACAGCTGCTACGGGCTGCTTCCTGGGGATGTGTAACTGAAAAGATGTCTGGTCAAGAACCGGGCCGCGGGGACGCTAAGCCCCGAAATCATCTCAAGATAACTGCTCAACTTTGTCCTGTCTCCAATTCAGTCTTTCCCTGAATAATAACTACAATGTATAACTTGTGTCCACAAGAGTAACCGTGGTGCGTGACGCAACAGGCGTTAATCAACTGGACGTATAATCAACAGTCAGTTAACTACAAAATATGGTCAGTAGAGTATTATGGTGCCGCCAGTCACAGTGGTGACAGTCTAGAGGACTGGTGACAGTAGAGTATTATGGTGCCACCAGTCACAGTGGTGATAGTCTAGAGGACTGGTGACAGTAGAGTATTATGGTGCCGCCAGTCACAGTGGTGACAGTCTAGAGGACTGGTGACAGTAGAGTATTATGGTGCCGCCAGTCACAGTGGTGACAGTCTAGAGGACTGGTGACAGTAGAGTATCATGGTGCCGCCAGTCACAGTGGTGACTGTCGAGAGGACTGGTGACAGTAGAGTATTATGGTGCCGCCAGCCACAGTGTGATCAGAGAAGAGGACTAGAGGACTGGTGAGAAAAAAACATCACAAAACATGTCGATAATCCGACACACATAGTAACATAAGTTACCCCCATAAAGGAAAAGAGAATGGGTGATTCCGTGACGTCATCGACGCCACGCATTTATATCAACTCTAATTTCTTTTAAACAACAGTCTAGTGTTTAAACTTAATAAAAAGGTGTTCACTAGGACTGAATATAATTAAATACAACAGGAATATAGCTTAACTCTCTATTTCTTGAACATAAATAGAACCACCAAACATTTTAGTACGTCTCCCCTAGAGCGTCGTCACGTACAGACAGCAACTTGTAAACGCTCCTGGTTCAACCTTGAGGCCGAGCGGACATCAGGACTTCTCCTCCGCCTGGGTACTGCCTGATCACGTCTTGTTTTCGCGTTTTGGCTTAGCTACTGCCGTTTGGCATCCTTTTTCAGCGGTCCGATTGTACGACGCCTGGCGCACATATCGCCTTGGGTCACAGGATTGTTGCTAGATTTTGTTTTGACGTGTACTGGCTGGTTTTCCCGGCGGGGTGACGGTGTTCGGGGGCCGGCTTGGCCGAGAGGTGCCGGGATTGGCAGGTCTTGGTGGGTGTGCCCTCAGCCGTTGTGGGCGGCTGGCTTCTGCTCTGCAGGGGATGCTGGATGACTTTTTGCGTTTTAGTTGGGGCAGAGTTTTGGTTTTGCTACCTGGTGTTCTTTGTGTGGAGCGAGGCCGGTGCTTGTCACCCTGATGGACTCCTGGGGCTCCCTCATCATCTGTCTGACTGTGCGTTTATTTGCCGTATGTCATATTAGTTTCTAGTGATTGGCGTCACTTGTTTTGCGATTTGGCTTGGCGTTTCACCTCTCCAGGCTTCGCGATTCACCCTTCACGGGTACGCCAGGGCGCATCCGCTCCCACGATCGTCGTCGCCCCTAAATCAACAACAACAACAACAACTTGTAAACAGTGAGGAAGCTCTCCCTCACGAATTTTACAACACAAAAGGTTCTTTCTCCGAGCTTCAACACAAGATCCTCTACGATCCGCCCAAGTGAAGATCTCATGAACAAAAGGAAGAACAATTTTCAGGTATTTCTATTGCATTTAATACTGGTCATTATTATTGTGGAAAATATTGTTAAGACGTGGGATTAAATCCCCAAACACAGTGAGTTTACTCAGCTCTACACATACACACATATTCCATGTCATACCTGTACTTATATGTTTAGGGAACCATTATTAATTCCTTATATCCCAAACAGGTAATTGTGAGGTAAGTTAGTGAAGCAGGAAGCTGGCTCCAAACATAATTATAGAAATATCTACCACTAGCTGTACATCAAGCCTTGTAGGCCTCCAGACAGCCGCCATTACGTGGCACTCAGAGGCACAGGGCCACACCCTCATTTGATGCTGTAATTGCACAGCCTTAGTAGGCCCCACTAATAGTAGCAGCTAAAGCCTTTTCTGTTCATACTGCAGACATACTATTAGTAGTTATTAATTTAATTTGCTGTAATAATAGTAGATTAGACCACCATATGTGGTATGGTTAATAATTATAATTGTAACAATAAGGCAAACAAATACCGCTTGTGCCATTTTCATAAGGTATTGCAAGTTGCATTTGTCCCTTCCATTGTGTAAGATAAGTTCTAGCAAGCTGAATCAGAATATATACAGTCCACTTACTACTAACTAACTAACTTACTTACTAAGAACTAACTCAGAAGAAAAATAATCAAGTAAAAAATATAATATTAAAGTCAATTAAAAAATAAATATAGTAAATATTGAATATCCACAGAATAAAAACCAATTATGCTTGCTAGGGTTTTCCCACTTAACTTATGGTCCTTCGAACGGATAGGATACAAACATTAATGCAAGATTTGCATAATATTACATATACATTAATTATAGCAGGAAGACACTGCTATACATTTTACATTTTTCTTGCCTAACTTTTTCAATTTCAGCTAATAGTGAACAGAACTTGCAACAAGCACTATTATTGTTCCTAGGCCTGTACAAAAAGAACAATTGTTTTTTTCATTACTAGAGGTTGATAAGAGGCTAATTTACCAATAAATCTATATGATTTTTTATAATTGTAAGTGTTATATAAACATTACATAATATTTAATATTGCACCATTACTGTAACAATTACTGCATGTCACATTATTTACAACTAATGCTTGCACAAGGGTAGGACATTTTAGGCTGGTGTTGCACAGCCTACTAGTCTAATTTATTGTGCTAACCTGTTGTAAGAGTAAGAATTTACACTTGTCTAGAGTTGAACATATATTACAACCTAGCAAGCACATATTTTTATGCAGTACTCATGACAACCCGAGTTGTGTTGTCTACTTAATATTACCATAACTATAGTAATAATTTAACTATAATCATTTCACCTTTGAGTGCTAATCTGTGTCCCTGTACCAACTAAGAGTGAATTTGAGGGGCTAACTTGAGGTAAATCCAGCATAGATATAAGGCTACCACTCAAATTATAGTGTGTATGATTATATAGTGTATTTTTTAAATGATAAACAGCTCTATTTCAGAAACTAGTAGTTCTACTAGCTCAAGTGCTAAAAACAGTCCAAATCAAAGTACAACAAGGCTTAGTACTAATACATCTGCAGCATGGCTAGAAAATACAGCCATTATGTCTACTGCGAAAAATGTAAAATCGACCCTCACTGGAATGAAGGGCCACTTAACCCGACAGGTAAAAAAATGCGTTGATGTATGTAATCAAACTCCAGTTGATTATGTAGAACTGGAAGGCTGTGCAATAAGGTTGCACAGATCAAATATCAGCATGTGCAAATGCAAATCCTGAAATATCAGGATGCACTTGCTACTACTAACATCAATGAAGATGCAATGGACGCTGTAGTACAAGAAAATGCAGATTGTGAAGATACAATACATACAAAGTTACAACACTTTGACAAGGTAATAACCATAAACATGTCTACTACAAACATTGCAGCCACAGCTTCCCAAAACCCGACACAACCAGAAGTCAGACTGCCATTACTCAGTCTCCCAACTTTCTCTGGTACAGAGGACGAGAGTTGGGACAACTTCTGGAACAAATTTGTTGATTCTGTGGATTCTAATGCCAATGCAGCAAAGACAACATATTTTACATATTTGCATTATGTTTTAAAGGATGAAGCATTAAAAGAGGTCTGTAATTTGACCTTCACTGTTGATGGTTATGATAATGCAGTACAGCTCCTTAAGGATAATTATGCTAAGCCAGAAAGGACTATCAGCCTTTTACCCAAAAGCTGTTGGATATTAACCCTCCAGATGGAACAGCTGACTCACTCCAAGCCTTTAGATAGGAGCTTGAGTCCTTGTTCAAGGCACTTAAGAATAAAGTGAATCTGGAGGAATCGGATTGGATAATCCAAGTCCATATGAAACGCAAATTACCCAGTGACGTACTGGATAAGTTGTTTGTCTTATATAACAAATCTTCTCTGACAGTGAAGGAGATAACAGAAGGTTTGCGATCCATCATAGAAAGACGAGATAACACAGATGGAAAAGCGACATCTAAACCTTTTTCTACCATTAATAGTAAACAACAGAGTACAAACAGTACTCCAAATAAATCTAAAATAACTTCCCCCTCCCCAAAATGGAAACAAGGCAGTGTGGGCACATATGCAGTTGGTCCCTCCAAACCTACAGTTAATGTGTCACCCAAAACGGTGACTCCCCAAGATGCTGTTAACGTCTGGAGGCCATGTGTGTTCTGTGAAGAACAACATATGATGTTCAACTGCAAAGCTTACCCTGATCGTGCTACACGAATAAAACGACTTAAGGAGTTACGTAAATGTACCAGGTGTATAATCCCGACGCCTGTGCAACTCAAATACGCACCTGTAATAGAAGCCATAAGGGTCAACACCATACAGCACTGTGGGGACTCAAGCACAAAGTCTCCCAAACCACAGGTGGAGAAAGGAACTTCTGCTTCAGTACAGCTTTCTACTGTACTACCTGACATAAGTGTCTTCTTAACAAGGTCTGATCATAAATCAGCTCTACCCACTGCTCAATTGATCATTAAAAATGGAGAGTCCAAGGTCACCATACTGTAACGGGAGGTAGGGGGGAAATGGCTCTCTCTAGTCCATTATTCCAGTTAACTAACGAGGTCGGGGGAAACAGCTCTCTTTAGTCCGTTATCCCGCCCTCAGTTAGCTAACTATTCTAGAGCACCTCCCAGATTTCCTATGGCAGCCTCTCGTTCAACACCTTGTAACCTTGGTATTCGATTATCTAGGTGCAATGACTACAAGGCGCCGTAACTTGATCAGCTACCCGAAACTCTAGAAAACTCTAGAACACATTTCTCTGCCACAAACGTATAAGAGAAACGAAAGGGAAGAGATGAATAATGATGTAATTAGTGAGGGTTTGAGGTGAGAGAGGTAGGAGCAGGTGGGAGGCGCGAGGATGGTCGTCAGTTGAAAGTGAGAGTTTGGAGAGAGAAAGTGGGGTGGAGGAGAGGAGTAGAAAAGTAGGTAGTAGAAGTAGTAGAGTAGATAGTAGAAGTAGAAACGTGCTGCCACCATCCATTCAAGACTATTACATACAAGACAAGGAATGGAACTTGTCTGTATCAACAATATTCCCAAAGATGATATCACGAGGTCATTATTAGTATGTTCCATTTTGTATCATGTACTCATTAAAATCATGACACCAGTAACCGCAGAGAGGCTTTCTCATCTCAATTAAAAAAACTCTAGCGGAACAAAGTTACAGGACAATATTTAACAATAAATTCATCAATTATATTTCACATGATAAATATCATAATTTAAGCAATTCAACATAATATTTCATGATTAATATACAGTGTGATTCATTATCCAAGAATTCGAGAACCCTACAACTTGACTGCCCCTGATCCTCACACAACACTTGTAAACACGACCAAGTAACCTAAATGTTCACTCACCGCGGACTGAGTCTAAGTTGAATAGAGAGGGGGGGGGGGAGTCTGCAGTTGTTGGGCAGCGTCAACCCCTGGTCCGGCCGATAGCCTTGGCGGCGGTCCTCTGCTATGCTGGCTGTTTTCTTATTGCTTATTCCTTCTCGAATCTACAGCTCTGGCGAGTATATATTGGAAAACCTAGTAGCAAACTCCGCCCACAAGTAGATAGCCCAAGGCTCTCTACCAAACCACTCCTTAAACGTCGGCATGATTGAAGGCTATCGGGCTACAATTATCAAGATTAACAGAAGCAAGGTAAAATTCGCATGAGCTGACCTCAGGTCATTTGGTGGTCATTACCACTGTAGAGGTGACTTTCAGGCCGACAGACTGGCGCCTCTCAAATCTTGTCTGGCTTGACCTCATGTACTATATATATAATATAATATATATTATATACTATATATATATATATTATATATATATATATATATATATATATACTATATATTGTCGGGGTTTCACGGTGTTCTCGTTAGAGAAGGGTTAAAGCAACGTAGACTGGATCTCCTTTCCAAGTGGTTGCTCCAACAATAACCCTTACTCACCGTCGTTCGGCGGGTCTTCCCTCGATCCTCTAGGCTCAACTGCTGGCCTCGGAGAGTAACCCCAGCCGGTCTCACAACCGGCCTTTAAATTGTAAGATGAGTAGGGGCACAGATCGTTCCCTCAATCTGTGGCCCGCCCCGACACCGAGCTCTTACACAGCCTTCAAGGTCGCCAACTGGTTTTTTTAGGGTCCAGAAACACTGCAGTGGTCAGGTGTAATTGTGGCAAGAGAAATTTCCCATAATATGGTATCAGGCAGGTCACTCAGCTTTACTTCGTTACACGGTCTCAAGATAAATGGAGGGGATGATATCAAACACCAAAGAATTTTGGTATTTTACTTAAAAGACAACGAGAAATATATATGCATCAATGTATCAGGAATAATATATATGACAATTGCTCCATTCATAGCATAATATTCTGAAGCGCACCGATATGGCAACATCCGGCAGCGCCACGCGTCACCTGTCAGACTCAGCTGACCGGGGCTCTCGCGATCGTGGGAACAGATCGTACTTGTTTTATAATTCTGTCACGATCCCCGTTTATTTAACTTTTTCCAAAACCACTATTCAACAATCACATGGCTTACTTATGATTTCACTGGCCTCACGATCAACATCTTATTCACAATACTCTCACAGTGAATTTCCACCGTACCAAAAGATTACCATATTCTTAATAAATATTCACTGTGATTGCACTCGCTTGATCACTGAACCTTTCTTTAGATCTATACTTTCTCTTAAAGAGAGATATCACTGGCAATCACTTCACGTATATGATATTATTCAGTACACAGGTCATGTAATATATAAATCAGTAATCAAATTTTCAGGCATATATATATATACATCATGAAGATCAATACACAGGCATTTATATCAAAAAATCATAGAGATCAACACACAGGCATTTATATCGATAGATTATAGAGATCAATCCACAGGCATTGTATATCAATGATTATAGAGATCAACACACCAATATCTGGTTTACTACCAATATATATATAATAATAATACTCACGGTAGATTAATAGTAGTCACAATAAATTCTCTGATGAAACTTGGTGCTTGCACACACCCACACATAGATATATATATGTAAACTGATACTGTGAGCGCTCTGGGCAGGCTCACCGCACACTGTGCTCTCGGTGACTTAAACTCAGGTGAGACTTGCTAACAACATATAAAATATCCGGACAAGAAAATATATAGCTAAACTAAAGGGGAAATGGGAGGGTAACTGTAAACACCTACTTCACCTATCCTAGGATGACAGTTGGGTTGTAGCTCCTGGTCCAGGCTCTCGCCTCGTTCACCATCCCAGAAACACAAGCCCCACGCCTTAGGATGTTCGCGTCTCGCCGGTCTTATGTACACTGCAAGGTCCGTGCTCCTTCCCCTAAAGTACGTCGCAGGGTTGAAGTGGGTCTCCTGGCCGTCAACTTTCCCTCCCAACTACGGCAGCCAGT
>WNGS01007182.1:6484543-6497012 GCA_020271785.1 Procambarus virginalis
AGTCTGCAGTACCTGGGGCGCCGCTTCTCCACCATGTCCTGCTGTCTGCTCTCCGTGGCTCTCTGCTCCGCGGCTTCCTTCTGCTTACACGGTGAGACGACAGCGAGAGACTTCCCTATTACCTACCCGAATTAAACTGCAGGTTAAGTGCTGTTATGCTGTACCTCTCCTCTCTCTCTCTCTCACTATCTCTGTCTCTCTTACAATTTCGGTCTCTCTTACAATTTCGGTCTCTCTTACAATTTCGGTCTCTCCTACAATCTCAGTCTCTCTTACAATCTCGGTCTCTCTTACAATCCCTACCTCTCTTACAATCTTTGCCTCTCGTACAATCTCTGTCTCTTACAATCTTTGTCTCTCTCACTATCTTTGTTAATATTCTTTAGTATAGATAAAGAACTGTTACTACGCGTTGTTTGCATTTATAATTTCAAGAGCTGATGATGCAGTTATATTCATGTATCCTGGGGGTCCCTGGATATCGTTTTGTAGAACCTTGACCCACGTGACCCAGTCACATGGTCAAGGTTCTACAAAACTTAAGAAAAGGGACCTCTCCATGGGGGCAAGGATGGAACGACACACGAGGAGAAACATCGGTAACATCAACCGAGAGAGAGAACCTTACAAGCGAGACAACTGTACAGAATGGGGAAGGTGTTGAAAGGGAAAGGGGACCACAGGATGGTATGGTCAAAGTACGACATAAGCGAAAGGGAGGGTGTTGTTGGGACCGTGCAAGGTAGCGAAGGCAGTAGCGATCACGGCGATTCCTGTAGAGACAGGGCGCCGGTATCAACATACAGGCTCTGGCTGTACGAGGCAGCTCAGGCAACCGAGTATGGTGCAAAGCATCAAGACGGCGAGGAGTTGAGGGAGAGACAGACGAGTAAGCAGGGCAGCCATAAACGAGTTCAGAGAGGAGAGAGAGGAATGTAAAGAGAGGAACACGCGCCTAATCAGCTACTCAGAAGGTATGGGTCAAGACCTAAAATTAAGTTAAGGGTCATAGAGCATTCAACTCGGAGGTGAGAGATATGGGGCAACCAAGACAAACATGTGTGTCAAAGATTAACCCCAAAGCTTAGTGGAATCCTTATACAAAAGAGGATTACTATAAAGCGACAAGAGGGTCGAAGAACGATCTGCCTCTGAGTAATGGTCATAACACGTCTTAATTGCAGAGAACTTGATTGTATCATCAATCGCAAGTTGAAGCCGCGGTTGGAGGAAAGGCGAGTCATCACCGTAACAGAAAGGAGTAAGATCGTCAACATAGGGAGCTGAGAAAATGCTAGAGGGAAGGAAGAAAGAAGACCATTAAGGACAACCAGGAAAAATCAGTAGTGCTCCAGAACACTACCTTGGGTTACATCTTCGTATTGCAAAAAAAGAGGCAGAGAGAGTGGTACCAAGCCTCACTGTAATGGAACGACTAGAGCTTTGGAGGAAGAAAGTGGAGATTACCACGAAGGCCAAAAGAACGGAATTAGGACAGAATAAGGTATCTCCAGGTGGTGTCGTATGCTTTTTCCAGGTCAAAAAGGACAGCGACCACGGAGGTCTTCGCATCAAAGGCAGCACAAATATAGACCTCCAAGTTCATAAGGACATCAGTCGTGCTGCGACACTTGCAAAAACCAAATTGAGAAAGGAGAAAGGAGGTGATTGCGTTCCAAGAAACCACATCAGACAGACATTGACCATACGCTCAAAGAGTTTACCAGACGCAACTCATTAGAGCAATGGCGCAGAAGTCTTTAGGGGATGACCCAAGAGAACCTGGTTTCCGAATAGGAAAAACAGCAGCCTCAAGCCAGTCCTCAAGGACTGACGACAACTCCCAAGCACGGTGTCAGTAAATACTGAACATGCATGGCTGGAGATGGTGATGCATCTCATAATGAATACCATCTGAGCCGCAGAGGGGCAGAGCAGACTGGAGATCTGAGAGAAATGACCATTATAGGAAAGATGAAAATGAGTGCGAAAATCCATGGGACAAGATTCAAGAAGAGGCTTACGAGTAAGGGGAAGAAGGAGGAGGAAGATAAGAACCGGAGCTAATAATCGAAAAATGGGAACCCAGTTCGGTCGCGACCGACACCTGATCCGCCACAATAGAACCACGGAGGTGAAGGAACTGGCAAGACATCTGACAACTCACCCGCTGTCTTGCAGATTTTCTTCCAGATCAGGGCAAAGGAGTGCCAGTCGCAATGGTGGAAACGAAAGATCTTCAAGCATCATGCTTAACTGTACGGATGGCCATACGAATGGGGCCAACCGGCACTCACCTTCCCAAACAAATAAAAGAATCGGACGTCTGTCGGCGTCGGTATTTCTTCCAGGCTGCACACTTACAGCGAACATCCCGAGCACAGTCTGCATTCCACCAGGGAACACATTTTCCGCGAGCCCCGGGAGATAGAGCAAAGAACAGAGCAGAGGGCAGCCTCAAAAACTGTGTCATGAAATAGGACGACAGCTCAAGGGTGAGGCATGTTAGAGAGGTCCGAAAGGAGTAGCAAGTAGGGTGAAGAGGTTCCAGTCAGCGTTGGCAACTGCCATCCAGGAAAGGAGAGATGAGGGTGAAAAGAGAAGGTGATAAGGATGGAGAAATGATCACTGTTATGGAGGTCATCAAGAACCGGCCAGCTGAAGTCTAAGTAAAAGGAAGATGAGCAAAGAGAAAGATCAAGACAGGAGAGGATGCAAGTGGTGGGAGTCAACATGAGTGGGCTCATCAGAATTCAGAAAAAGACAAGAGAAGAAGAGAGGACGAAGATTCGAGAAGTAAGAAGCGGATGTTTGAGAGCAACATCTTCACAGAGGGTATGCCAACAGTTTAAAATCACCCAAAAGGAGCACAGGCTCCTGCAAGGGGTCCAATAGGTGTCTAAGATCAGGAAGAGAAAGCGTGACATTTGGAGGAGATAAACCGAACAGACTGTATACCATTTACTCACAAAGATACGGGCAGCAGAACACTGATTAGCGACTGAAATTAGGGGGACGGATCAAGATAGCAGTAGAGTTATGTGCCCCAGCAAAAGCTGGAGGAGGGTAGAGAAAGGAATAACCACGGAAGCGACCAGAAGGAGCGCCAGCATCAGCTCCTGAGACAGACCAAAGCAGTGAAAAGTGCAGATTAGAAGTTGGCGTTCTTGGAAGTTGGCATAAAAATCACGAATATTCCACTGAGAAACAAACATAAACAAGAGAGAGAGAGAGAACAGAAACAAAGATAAGGGAGAAACAAGGGCAAAGAAAAACACAGTAGATTAAGTAAGATCAGGATCAGTGAGATCAGGATGATGATGCATAGGCAAAGCTAGCAAAGACAATGGAGTCAAGGGAGCGGTAGGACGGACCAGAGGCGGACTGACAGAGTCCGGAGCAGGAGGAGACATCAGAGAGGGGCGATCAAGGGAATTGGGGGATGAAAGACAGAAACGGGAGAGTGAACCGGATCAAGGGCAGCATCCAAGGGAGAATTAAGAACCAAGGGAACCTCCATAGTAGGGACAGGTGACTCTGCCACTGAAATATGAGGGATAGTGTCGGAGTCGGAAGGTGAGGAATATAATGAAACCTTATCCGCTGGGTGATAGGCTTACCATCATCAATGTACTGGGTGACAGCCTTTACAGTCTTAACAGGAGAAAGAGAACGGGAACGATCAACATGAAGAACGCTGAGAGGAGGATGGACAATGGCCCGAACAGACAGGTGGAGAGGAGGGCCAAAAGACAAAGGGAAAGGATGAGAAGAAGGAGTGAGGCGAGAAGGGAAAGAGGGCACAGGAGGCGCCTGTGTACCAGGTGCGCCTGACAGTTGGGTGGACAAAGCTACGAATTCGTAGTCCTGAGGTTCCGGGTTCGATTCCCGGTGGAGTGGGAGACAAATGGGTAAAATATTTCTTTCACCCTGATGCCCCTGTTACCTAGCAGTTAATAGGTACCTGGGAGTTAGATAGCTGCTACGGGCTGATTCCTGGGGGGTGTGTGTAACAAAAAGGAGGCCTGGTCGAGGACCGGGCCGCGGGGACGCTAAGCCCCAGAATTATCTCAAGATAGCCTCAAGGAGAAGGCAGTGAAGACCGGGAAGGAAGGAAGGAAGGGAGGAAACACCAGACGGAGAACCAGGAGAAAGACCCTCTGGCCAGAACACAAAGGAGCAGGTGGATCATCCACTCTCCCTAGCGGATGATAGTGAGGTGTTGGTAGAGGTGTAGGGTCCAAGGACAGGAAATGGTTTCGAAACTTAGATAGCGACAGAAGGCAAAGAGAATTGGAATGCAACACACGAGCATAAGACATACCAGAGAAAGAGGGAAGATGGCGTATTTGTCATCTCGCCTCAGGAAAAGATAAATGATTGAGATGTTTCAAATTGAGGATGGCTTTCTAAAATTTGAAGTGCACACATGTGCGGGAGAAGGTAAGGTGGGCGTTACCGCAACTGATTCAGTGAGCTTGGGATGAAGAGCTCTCCGTCTTAGAATGATCTGAGTCTCACACAAGCGGCATAGAGACCCAACACTTGTGCATCTGAGGGGACCATGCCGAAATCTCCAGGAGCTATTACAGCGACGAGGAGAGGGATGTACTCCTGAACGGAGCATCTGGCACCAGAAAGAATGACGAAAGAGGGAAGGGACCTACTATCAAACGTGACCTTCACAACGCGAAGAGGCTGACGACGACGACCACGAGGGGGTCGAGTGAACGTATCTATCTGGAGAATAAAATGGCCTTAGGCCTCAATGCTATATTTATTATCCTCGTGGCAGTCTTTCAGTTCCCTATCACCAGTCGCAACATGGTGTGTGAGAATAACTGTGCCAATGCTGGCATTTAAATGGGCATTTTTGTAGATCCGAACAAGGGTCTCTACAGTGCAGCACAACGAAGCCAAGTGGGCAGTCGCGTCCCGAGAAGGGGCTGGAACGACATGTAAACCAATACGGGTGGGTTTAAAAATGACTAAGGAATCCACAGAATCAACAATGTGTTTATAGAGGAATAAATCATCAGGACGAGTAGGGTCAACATGACTAAGATCAAAATTCTTAGTCCACATAGATCCTGGAAAGAAGGAGATTGGGATGGAATCATGCACATGTGAGTGCGGAGGTGACGTCACCGAACACCCCTAGTAGGAGAGGGGGTAAAAGGCACAGTTTTGACAACGAGAGCAGGAGCAACACCATGGGATGATGTGGTCACCACTGAGGGCTTGGGGCTCAACCCTGCCACAGAGGTGGGAGGGAAGCAGAGAGGGGCAGTTGGAGGAGTCAGAGAAGTAACATAGTTTGGGTCTAATGGGGCGAGGGTTACAGAGCCCAACCTTCCAGCACAGTCCAACTCGGGGGCATGGTCGCCCACCCCACGAGTCTGAGAAGTTAAAGGAGGGCCAGAGAATGGCATAAAAACGAACAAGTAAAAATTTCATTCACGACTAAGCTCCCCATACCCACCATGGAGCCACAATTAGAGGATAGGACACCCGACAAGATGGCCCCCGCCCCCCAGGGTGCATCGAGGGTATACACTCTGTAATCGCCACTTTAAGAACCGTCAGTCCGTCGAGATCGGGCTCAGCAACGAAGGCAAAGTTTGACAATAGAAGCGTTCCCTCGCTCGATGACGTCGAGTACCACAGTTTACGGATGAGAGTGTGCGCCTCCACAAACACCCTGGCGTTAAAACATAAGAAGGCATTGGAAAGAATATTCAAGAATGGTAAAAAATTGGCAGAAAGTGAACAATGGGATAGGAGAAGAGGTGGGGAGGAAAAACGAAGCAAGAGGAAGAGGAAAATGCTACCAGCAAAATTTGTGAGGACGGCAGCAGGAGCATAAGGCATAAAAAAAGGACGGATGACAAGCCGTCCCAAAGAGCATAACGCTCTCGCAGCCGCCCACCAATACCCCTCACGACGGCAACAGACTGAAAAGAGAGTAGGGAACATCTGTAAGTCTGTTGATACTATTGAATGATCCATAGATGAGTGGCTTCTCTTGCATGATAGTATGATGATAGGTGGAATTACTGGTGTCGATTTCACTTTGCCACAAGTCTATAGGATTTTGTTGAAGTTCTAGGTGTACTATTGCTCTCAAACTGCTTATTGACAATCCAAGGTTATACTCAATTTTTCCTTTAAAGACAGTTTCTTTGGCTAACTCATCAGGTCTATCATACATTTGGAGGCCAACATGAGATGGAGTCCACATGAAATGGACTGCTAGCATCATTAATAATTTTGTTGTATTTGTTTCTAGCTTCAAACACGAGTATGTTACAGTTATGTCTTAAGGAGTTGAGAGCAATTAAGGATGATAAAGAGTCACTTACAATTAATGTATCAAGTTTGGAGACTTGTGCACACTTCAGTGCAGGAAGCAAGGCCTATAGTTCGGTCTGAAGAGTAGAGACCCTGTTGTTTATACGGACTCCCCACTCAAAGTATAAGCCATCGCCCATTGTCAGGACAACTACACTTCCAGCTACACCCGTGGTGCGGTGTAGGGAACCATCAGTGTATAGAGAGAAAATGCTTTGTGGAAAGAACATCAATATGACTTAAGGCGCTGAGTTTTGTCTCGATACGAAGCTTGGACTGATCTCAAATTTGTTTCTTGGGTGGAAAGAGAGGATTTAAATTTGAAAGAGGGTAATCTCCCACGGTGCAGGAAGGTGCCATTGTGGTCTCTCCTGGTACAAAATAGGAATCTAATACATTCTGAGTTCAGTTCCTAAGTGTGAATATTGACTTCACTATAACTATACCGTATCGGTAGAAATACCTTTGAAATGCTTCTCCATTAACGCTTCTGAAACTGTTCTCTTCACTGCTGCAGACGTGTGGCTGCTGATGTTGGTTATCGGAGCCTTGAGACTGTGCCAGATGATGTTGATCCAGGCGATGTTTGTGGTTCTTACCGAGATCATGCCAACCCCATCAGGTCCTCTGGCCTCGGCCTCTATAACGTCTTCGGGCTTCTATCCATGATATTTCGCCTTATATCCTGCATGTGAGTGCTTGGGTCTGATTATAGACTGAATGTCTACTGAGTTTGGTTACTGAGGGTTAGTAACCAGTTTATTCAACAATTATCTGCCACGCTACGTCTAGAAATAGAATTGTAATATCTTATCTTTCTGAGGAAAAGTGTATAATGAGAGAGGTTATATAGATCTTTTGTAAGTACCTATCACACTATACACAAACTTAAACAGCTTTAATACAAATAAACTCACTCGAATATAGTTAAGCTTTCATTCATGCACACAACCACTCACCTCACACACACTAGCCTTCTATTCTGGCGTTTTACACAGATTATAACTTCACTGAATGAGCTTGGCGTACTAGCTCAAAATCTACACTAAGCTGGAATGGTTTTGGTTTAGATTTAAGTTCTACTAACACAAATGTTTACTGACCAATCAGGAAGGATACTATAGTCCTAAACATACTCCAGAACTACAGTAAACTTTCTCATTGTATATACACGCAGAAACGGGAAACACCTCTAGGCGTATGTGTCTCTTCGCTATGAGTTCACTTTCAACAATATGACTATCTTCTTGAGGTTATCTTGAGATGATTTTTGGGCTTAGCGTCCCCGTGGCCCGGTCCTCGACCAGGCCTCCTTTATGGTTACACATCCTCGGGAAGGAGCCCGTAGCAGCTGTCTAACTCCTAGGTACCTATATTCTGCTTGGTAAACAGGTGCATCAGGATGAAAGAAACTGTGCCCATTTTGTTTCCGCCTCCAACGGGGATCGAACCCAGAACCTCAGGACTACGAATCCCGAGCGCTGTCCACTCAGCTATCAGGGCCCTTTTCCTCGTTATGGACCAACAGACCTTGTAGGCTTCGACGACGCCCCTTCCCTGCAATTAAAGGAGCCGATACTATATACACAGAGGTTTACACCACTTCCCAGTGCATATAGCTACAGTTTAGTTTGGTCCTGAAATATATTCTTGACTAAAGTGTACTTTCTGGCTGGTCAGAATACTATTTTGGTGGCCATAATAAACCTCCCGTGGATGATAAGCCTTAATAACCCTCCCGTGGATGATAAGCCTTATAACCCTCCCGTGGATGATAAGCCTTAATAACCCTCCCGTGGATGATAAGCCTTAATAACCCCCCGTGGATGATAAGCCTTAATAACCCTCCCGTGGATGATAAGCCTTAATAACCCTCCCGTGGATGATAAGCCTTAATAACCCTCCCGTGGATGATAAGCCTTAATACACCTGGTCCAAGTGGTCGCTATAGCAACTAGTTTCGCAGACTTTCCAATCCTGTCGTAAATTTCAACAATAAATTACCAACATCTGGCATTCCCAGCTAAACGGCTATGTCAGCAACTTACTAATATTACTAATCTACTAACTATATCACAGAGAATGGATTTTGTTGCTTCTCAGAAAAAATGGAATGTTGCCACGTACGCAAAGCCGCTATTTATACACAATATTTCTCTTATGAAAACAAAACCTTCAGTCCAAAGATTAATTTGATAAAAAAGGTACTCTTTAGAGTTGAACTTACTTTAATGTTAAACAATTACGAAGTTTACCTCACTAAATCGATTATGACAAATTTGAAACCGGAAAATAGATGGCGTCTTAAGAGCTGGGAGGGAGGAGGGCGACGCCACGCCATACTGCACACACCACCAGGTAGCAGAGGACACGCTTGAGTGAGTTCCCCCGAACCCTCCTGCGAAGATTAGAATTATGGGACTCTAGTGTCTCCTGTTATCTCCACACACCATAGCCATAAGAAGTGTTCAGTTCTGATTGACACAAGTTAAATTGACCACTAGTGCTATATGTCAATTGTTAGGACGTGGGCTACCCACCCAAAATGATTTTGATAACTTTACATTTATTAAACAGTTTACAAGCATGAAACTTCCAATCAACTGTTGTTATTGTTATAAACAGCCTCTTGGTATTTAGGAGCTCATTAACTGTTTAATAATTGTAAACAAAGATGCCAAAGATTGAGAAAAGATGTATAGGTTCGATGTAAGTGATGATGATGTAAGATGTAAGTGCTGGCATAACTGCTTCGTGAATCTGGCCCCGGTGTTTACTCAAAATGAAGATGTAGTGAACTTAACACTTTCGCTCGGGCATGACGCAGCATTGCGTCATCCGTTTACTGGCGGTGCTGCCGGGCATGACGCAGCATTGCGTCATCCACTTTAAATAATCGCCAAAAATCAGATTTTTGGGGACTGGTTTTAAAATGCGCGCCTATGTCTTCCCTACACGCCTATGTCATGTTCAACACACAATGTACTAAACATTTGTGGGCAGGAATTGGAGTTTAGCTGGAAGGCGTCTGGGCGCTCACTCGCGGCTAACGTGGCCCGTCTTCAACTCGTCGGCTATGGAGCGTGACAGGTTTTTTATTTTATATGCTAATGCTCCTCTAGAGAATTCTATTGCGAACCAATTGATATCAAAATGAAAGACCTAGGACGAAAATTGAGGTGACCAGAGTGAAAATAGTGAACACATTTTATCGCTTTAGCGCTCCTGAGTAACTCGTTCGCACTTTCTCTGTTTGCTGCGGGTAATTAGCTGGGCTTTTGTTGTTTATATGCATTTAGTGCTGTAGAGAATTCTATTGCTAACACAATGATACCAAATTTAATCTTGTAGGACGAGATTAAGGTGACACAGTTGAAGAGAGTATACACTTTTCAGAATTAACGCGCGCTCCTGTGAAACCCTGGGACCCAAATCGCACAGTTGAAGGGTGGCGCGGGGGCACGCCAAAGTGTTAAAATATGAGGTGCAACTATGAACCAGTAACACTGCATTAACATGTTTGATTGCACTGTAGAATTGAAAGACAATCGAACCAAGAAAGAGGATAAAGAGTGTGGGAGAAGAAGAGGGGGACTGCAGGATGTTCATAGAAGGCTGAAATGGAAGTAAGGCAACAAATTAAATGATGGAACTTTTAATGGAACATTTCATATTTCTTGGGAGGAAAGTGGATGAAAGGAGAACAGCAAACCCATGGTTCAACGGAATATGTAAGGAGAAAAAGGAGCAGAGAAAAAAGATGTGGAAAACATAGGGATAAATAAACAGGGGCATGGATACAGAGGCAAATAGGGAGGCACTTAAGAGGGCCTAAGATGAGTACCTCAGAATCAGGAAGGCAATGGAGCAGCAGTTTGAAAACAACATTGCGACGAAAGCAAAGAACCAATCTAACATGTTGTGTTGCCATATACAGAGGAAACAACAGTACAAGGCTTATGTGATCAGACTGCAGAAACAGGAAGGAACACTCTTGTAAAATGATAATGAAATGCATAAAGAACTCTAGAAAGGTTCCAAGAGATTTACAAACCAGAACCCGATTGGTTTCTGAGGAGCGGCGATGACCGTAAGTTAGAAACAATACTAAATAAAATTGAAGTTACTATAGAAGAGGCAAAAAGGCACCTGGATGAAGTGTATGTTGCAAAAGCAGTAGGATTAGACCAGTTATCAAAATGGTTACTAGAGGAAGCTGCAGGGATTTTGTGTTATCCATAAACAATTTAACAGTACTGTACAGTTTCCCCTCTCACCAAGTGCCCAACCGTAAACATTCTGGGCCTTTCAAGGCCATGAAACTGCAATTACATACAGAATGATTAAGGAAATGACTCTCGGATATTTTGGCGTGTTTTAGCAACACTGAAATGTTTATGGAAGAGCACAGATGATTTTAAAATGTGTCATTGGAATGTTAAGGGGAAAGAGTTGGTATGAAATAATGTGTTGCTCTGGATGAGGGGAGATAGTCACAGTGGCTTGGTGTATCAGACATGGACCATGAGTGCCCATACACTAAGCAAGGGGCACCATCAAAGGGCCTCCCAGAAAGGGGTATACAGAACATTTAATGTTTTACTTTTAGGCTAAGATATATGTTGAATACAGTAATGATTGTTTTTTTCATCATAAGTAACTTTAAACATTTATCACATTATTATTTTCTCAGGTAAGAAGAATTCTTAATGCCAGGGTTCCTATCATAAAATATCACCAAGACTTGACTGATGTGGAGTGTGATCTTTCCATGTCCAATAGGTTAGTAAAAAATTATAATCTGCTTTTATCATCATCATCCAGTACCAATTAATATTTTTCCAATGGTCATTAGTATGTTCCACAAAACAAATATTTTTTGTACTCTTACTTCAAGAGAGTAATTGACTTGTGTGCCATCCTACTTTCTAATGTAACTGGTGTCAGCACATGCTTAATCTGTAATTATTACTGTACAGCCTACTTATTTGTTATTGAAAACAATACAGCATGCATTTACTCATATTTCAACACACATACCAAAACCATGTTGTAATTCAGCTGTAGAATTGGAAATAAACATGATACCGGACTGTATGTAAAAATACTAGTATTTGTACTTACCATTAAGTGAAGCTTCACTTGGTTTGTGACTCACAACTGGCTACGTGAGCTGTCCTTGTGTTAAAAGAATTTCCACTCACCAATAACAGTGTTTATAGTCTGTATTGAATCAGAAATGATGATGGTACCAATGTCATTCTCTGTCGAGTTTCAGTCAATTCCCTCTTTTTCACAAATACTGTACCTGTAGTGTAAAAAAAAAATGTTTTACTACTATACTGTATAGCCTGATTAATAGTGTTGGTAGACATATTTCCTACTTAGGTAGGTACTTATCAGGAGAAAGTGCTAAGTTATTATGACTGTATAGCACTTTGAAGGGATGAAGATAATGATTTAGGATAGGGCAAAGAGAAGTTAACTTTCTTCATCCCATCCTACTACTCAATGTTTTTTTTTTTTAATAAAAAAATGGCAAATCATTTCAAATACAGTACATAGGATTGCCTAGCAATATTACAAACAAAAAATGGCGGGGCGTGACGACGAAGTATAAATGTGCCGAGTTCGGTAGGTGTTATTAAAAACTAAAAAAAGGGTCACATTTAATATATCCCAATATACCAGTATGTGAGGTAACACATAGCGGTATATTGGGATATATATATTATAATGGTATATAATTATCATGGTATATAATACTATTCAGGTCAAGTAAATGCTGTGTACTAATTTGTCATTGATTCTTAATATTTCAATCAAATTAATATTTATTCAGTTATAGAGAAATGTATCTTACTATTGTAAGATGTATATCTTACTATTGTAAGATGTATATCTTATTATTGTAAGATGTATATCTTACAATAGATATATATATCTTACAAAACGGTATTGTCTATTTTCAAAATGGGTTTAATAAACAAACTACAGTAGGCCTATAGAGGCAGTCCCTATTTATATCCATCCAAAATCATTTATATCTATATCTACACTTAAAACACTCCAGTGATCCCACATCTTTTATGGTATGCAGTAATTTATTTCGTAAATC
>WNGS01007182.1:6506868-6517745 GCA_020271785.1 Procambarus virginalis
ACCCCCAGGTGACCTGCAGAGTCCACAGAGTGCGACAGATCCAACACTGCCGCTCTGCACTGGGCCGGTAACACTACCTGGTGTCTCGTACCTAGAGACTCTTCTCCGGCCTCCATCCTTACAGGTCTCCACTGTCTCATCAATATGCCGCCTGTCTGTAGAAATGAGTGGCCCTCTCAGGACCAACACGTCCTCCTTTGGCCTCACGAATCAATTCGGGAATTCTATCTGCTGCAACTCCCCAAGACGAGTGCGGTCTACCCCAAGAGAACTGGTGAGGGTCACCTGTAACTCACCATCCGGTTGCCTTCGCCCTCCACTCGTTCTCTGGGTTCCATGAAGAGGTGATCGATTCCCATTTCGGACGTCTCCTCGTCAGCCCTATCAGATCCACACCCTCGTGTCCGTCGCACTGCCTCGGAATCACAGCACAAACAGGGAACGCCACCGTGGCGATTCCTTTCTCGTCCCCACAGGCGTCTAACACTCCGCCTTTCTCCTTGTAGTGCTCCAAGCACTCCTCGCCCTTCACGAGGTTCGGGAGGACACATCCTCCACATGCGTCATTTCCCAAGATGACTTGGGCCTCCATCTTGGGCATTGATGCACAGACCCCACCACTAGGGTCTGGCAGCCATAATCAGAATCTAGAGTCACCTGGTGTAGGGGCATCCGCACTGGGCCTCCCACAGTGGTCACACTTGCCACCCCCACACTGGTACTCTCGTAACCCTCGGGGAACAGGGTTTTCACTCACCAGGGTAAAATCTGCCCGTGTCTCTCAATATCTTCACCGGATGGGGTCTGCGTCCCCCATCCTTACGGTTCCCCACACACGAATGGGTGAATTCTTTTCTCCCCATTAAGTACGGGTTCGTCCCGCACCCTCTCGGCCATCTGGTCCTCGACCTCACGAAAGCAACGTTTCCCCGCTGCTTAGGGCGTTTGCAGTCCCGCGAGAAGTGTCCGAATCCTCCGCAATTGAAGCAGCGAAGCTTCCCCGTCGGTGACCATCCACCACCGCTCGCCCTGGCAACGCCTCCAGAGGCCGTCGCTCTGTGTGTCTTCCTCGCACCATCCGTCGACTCCTTCGTCGCAGCAACAGCTCCTGAACTCTCAGTTTGGGACTTCTTTACTGGCTCCACAGCACTCTTCGATCCTCTGCTGTCTCCACTCGAGAGGTGGGACTTGGAAGAACTCGCTCCCGTCCTCCATCCGTCCGTCCTTCTATAATTTCTCCCATATCCGGAGTATGCGGGCGGTCGGTGCTGTCCCTCTCGACGTGGTCGTAAGGCTTCTTCCAGCATGTCAGCTCTATCGGCCGCGGCTCTCAGGTCCTTAATGTCTGCCTCCTTTACTCTAACCCTATATCAGGAGAGAGCACGGACATAAACTTCTCCATGACCATAAGCCTCTTGACATCCTCAGCCGACTTCGCTCCTTCAGACTCCAGCCACTTCAGGAACTTCCTCTCCCATGTCCCTCGCCGTCTCCGCATAAGATTTTCCTGGCGACCGGGTACATTCCCTGAATCTCTTCCTGTAACATTCCGGCGTTAACTTGAACGAGTGGAGCACGGCCCTCTTTACAGCATCGTAGTTGGTACACTCTTTGAGGTCGAGCATATTGTAGGCTTTACGAGCTTCACCGGAGCCTTCCCTGAACCAGCTCTGCCCACTCTGCTCTCGGCCACTTCTTCAAGGTAGCTACTCTCTCAAAGTGGTCGAAGAAGCCCTCAGCTTCATTAGGCACGAAGACTGGCAAATCCCTCTCTCTCACTCGGCGGTCTTCCTGCTGTGGTGGGGCAGGTGGAACTAGCCCTAGTTCAGCTCGCTTCAGCTCAACCTCCTTGTTAGCCTCAACCTCTGTTGCTTCATCCTAGCTTCAGCTCGTGCTCCTCTCGTCTCAGCTGTGCCTCGTGCTCACGCTCCTCCCGTCTCAGCTGTGCTTCTCGTTCCTGCTCTTATGCTTCAGCTGAGCTTCTCGTTCTTCCCTTTTCAGCTGTGCCTCTCGCTCTTCTTTGCGCAGCTGTGCCTCTGCTCTCGCTCTTCCTTGCGCAGCTGTGCCTCTCGTTCTTCCTTGCGCAGCTGTGCCTCTCGTTCTTCCCTGCGCATCTGTGCTTCTTGCTCACGCTCTTCCTTGCGCAGCTGTGCTTCCAGCTGCAGCTTCATTATCTCCAGCTTGACGCTGCGCCTGCTGCCGCTGGATCCCCTGCTGCTTCCACCATGCTCAGGTTCTCTCCCACACTGGCAGGTGTCTGTGGCCGTTCCTCTCCAAGGTTTCATCTCGTGCCCTGAGCTGTGCCATGATCTCGAGTCTTCTCTCTCCCACTTTGGTAGATCTCAATTTTATCCCAAAGTGGTGGCTATCGATGCAGCTGCTGCGCCCCTGGTGCACTCCTCCAGCACCTGCTCGTCTCTAGTGTCAATGATACTTGTTACCTTCTCATCCTCCATCTTGTGCTATGAGTGATAACCTGTACCTGATACCTAATACCACTGCAAAGTACCACAATCGCAACTTTATCTTGATCGTATATCTTGGCAAGGTCGCCAATGTCGGGGTTCCCAGTATTAAGGGGTGAGCAACAGTATAACAAGATAACCTCTCAACGGTCGCACTAGCAATAACCGTTACTGACCGTAGTTCTGCGGGTCTTCACTCTATCCTCACGGCGCCACTGTATGCCAGGAGAGTATCCCAGTCGATCTCCAATCGGCCTCTTTAATCAGAGAATGAGTGAGAACATAGTTTGCTCTTTCCAACTGTGTGCCCGCCCCAACAAGGACTCTACTACTAATTACAAGGTCGCCAACTGGTGTTCCCCATGCCCAGTAACACGTCAGTGGATTGTGGAATTGTGGTAACAGTGGTAAGAGCACATCAAGTATATCTATTATCAGGCAGGTATTTATCTCTATCACTCTCACCTTTCTAGTGGTTAGGCAGCAGCAAGAATAATGGAGGGGTAATACAAACGAGAAGGGATTTTGTGTTTTACTTAAAACTCAGGATATCATATCATATATCAACAACAAGCAGCAAGTACATGCAGAAGTCGCTCTCTCTCCATAATAATTTGGGCATGCCTATATGGCAACACACTTCCCCCTCGCGTCAGATGTCAAAATCAGCTGGGCGATCCTCACCGCGCGAATGTTCGTTTATTTGTTTGTCTGGCGTGAGGCGCCTGATTCTTTAAATTCTCAACTATCACTGTATTGACACACAGCACGATTACTGCTATAATGGCAATAGAATGCAACTGAATCACTGCATGGTCTTGAGCTCAAACAAAAATTCTATCTCGATAAACGCAGTAGCTCACAGTAAGATATTATATACCGTAATTTCCTCGGTAATGATAATAATTGTAATAAATCACTGCACAGTCCTTCGACACCGAAATTCACTTAAATGGCAATGAAATAGGAAACTATACACATGAAAGTCATTCAACACACAAGCATATATATATATATATATATATATATATATATATATATATATATATATATATATAATATATATTATATATATATATATATGGATCACTTCATCAAATCAGTAATAATATGATAAATACTGGGCTCACAGCCTAACACCAATAACTGGTACACTTTATATATATATATATATAATTCTCTGACATAAGTTATACTACAAATGTCACATGGAGAATTCATCAACACAGTATATTCTTCAATCAATCCAGGTGCCTGCACACCCACATATTATATATATCACTAAGAACTCTTTGACCCGGCCAGGATTCGAACCCATGCCGTCCAGGATCACCCCTAAACGTACACAGTACCGTGACCACCGCACCAATGATAGACATCATTGGTGCGGTGGTCACGGTACTGTGTACGTTTAGGGGTGATCCTGGACGGAATGGGTTCGAATCCTGGCCGGGTCAAAGAGTTCTTAGTGATATATGGCTTGCGCGTTTATGCAGCTTTCCACACACACATAATATATTATATATATATATATAGATATATATACATATATATATATATATATATATATACATATATATATATATACATATATATACATATCTATACATATATCTATATATGATATTCTATATATATATATATATATATATATCTATATATATAATATATTAATCTAGAAGGGGTACCACCTCTGGTGCAAGTGTAGGGACCCATAGCTTCGGAGAAGAAAATAAAGAGTACTCAGAGAAGACCTTGTGGATCCTCACTGAACACTTTGATATTTTCTCTCCTACCACCCCTATTCTTTTGGTATGTGTGTATGTTTATCTAACTTATTTGAAAATGTCATTACACAAAAAAATTACAATATTGATTACATTCAGGGTACAAGGCTGCTTGTCACAAGTTGAAAAGCTCCTCCAGCTCCTCAGATGGCGGGCAGGAACCATGGATGCAGTGAGCATTTCCTCTCTGGATTGCCACACTAAGGGCGCTGAAAAAGAAAACTGGCAGCTCTAGGGTCTCTAGTTGTTTCGATTAGCTTAGACCCCAACTACTTCAAAAAGCTAGCAGCACTTTTACCCCAGGCACCAAGTGTCTCTGAGGCAATGGGGACAAAATTGTAGTGGTGCTAAAGGTCTCTGTATTTAGCCGCTTCCCGGTGATTGGCAGCTCCTCCTGCTTGAGTAGCACTGAAGTCAACATAGATATATATATATATTGTGACGGGAAAGTGTAGGAGTGTAGATGTTCAGCAGTCCTCCTAATGGCTGGTGTCAATGCCTATCACATTTACAAAAAAAAAAGACAGACTGCTTGGCTGTTGTCGGTGGTAAAGTAAGGGAAGACACGCAAAACACATAGTATGAACAATGAAACTTTAATTAACTGGAAAACAAAGTATGAACAAAGAGAATCCCTTGGCTATGTAAGGTGCAAACAAACAAGTCAAAAAATATAACATAAAAATTAAGAACAGGGACGAATTACTCTAGGAATAATATAAAGACAAAATTAAATAAACAGGTGCTGAGAATATAGCACTAGCTGGGAACCTCCACCAATAAACGGAGCATATATCAGTTGGTTGTTCACAGCTTGAGAGCACAAGGATATTCTGACTTCAATGGCTGGATCAAGCCCAGACATCGACTTGGTAGAGGGTGTTGAGGTGCAGAGGTGCAGGTGTGCAGTCGGTGGGTCACCAATCAGAAGCAGGCAGGCTGGGAATGGTAGTTTGCTGGTTGATGACGGTGGTGAGCCGGCATGGAGGGAGTGTGGAGTAGGGGGGAAGTTTAAATTACGTTTGCCTCCTGGTCAAAACGTTTTGTGCTACTGGTAGACGTATCTTGAAGGTAGCATCTTATTGTTGTATATATATAAGTAACTTTACGTAGGGAAGAGCAGGCTCAATCTCTCTTGAAAGAGATTATCTTCACAATATATATATGTATATTTACGTATATAAGTATATATATATATATATATATATATATATATATATATATATATATATATATATATATATATATATATATATATATATATATATATATATATATATATATATATATATATATATATATATGTATATATATACATATATATATATATTGTGACGGTAATCGAGTTGGAAATGGTGGTCGGCAGTCTTCCAACTAGCAGTTGTCATTGCTGGGCCACATATAATATAAAAAAAGAAAAGGAAAAAAAAAAGAAAAAAAAAAAGAATGACTGCGTGATTTGGTAATCTGTGGTAAGGTTGTAAAGACGAAAAGCAATAATAAAAAATATGGATTTTAATAACAATAAGAAAACACAAATTGAAATAAATGCAAAAAACTTGGCTTACTGGCAAAAACAATAAACAATATAAACATGAAAATAGATTACGTTAATGGGGAGGAGAATTGACATACAAAAGTAAGTAAAATATGAATGCTGGAATATATGCACTAACTATGAACCTCTACTTGACCACACAGAGTGAGTCACTTAGGAGTTCACAGCTTGCGAGCACACAATATTCTGGCTGGCAGAAACGTAAGGGACTCCAACAATAACTGGTGAGATCTTGTGATTGGCGGGGAGCCGGAGTGGAGTGTTGGTTGGCGGCCAATGAGGAAGCTGGATGGTCGCAGCCGCTAGTTAGGCCGTTGCAGGGTTCGGCGCGTCGACCAGGTGCAGCAGTGGGGGGGAAGGAGGGAGTTGCTGGTACGTGTGGCGAGCTTATAATACGTTTAGCCACTACAAAACGTATCTTTTATGTTGATGAGGACAGGAGTGATTCGCAGAAATGGCAGGCTAAATCTCTGATAAGAGATTATCGTCACAATATATATATATATATATATATATATATATATATATATATATATATATATATATATATATATATATATATTATATATATATATATATATATATATATTATTATGTGACGGTGTTCCCCCTTCTAATTCTCCCACGCCTGCTGTAAGAGTCATGTCCACTATTCCTGAGCGTTCTCTACGTTGCAGGCATCAGTTGAACATAGAGAATAGTATTCTCGCTGAGCCGAGAAATTTGTGAAAGTATAGTATTTTAGCCTGTGGGATAGGCCCTTTAGGAAGCCAATATGGCACTGGCTCTTCTGTTCTCCCGCCAAAACTGTGTGACATCAGTGTCGCCAGATTGGTCACCGTCAGCGACGTGGCACTGGGAGCCAATGAAAACCTACTTTGGAAAATGGGACGTCACATAGGCAAGGGAGTCCAGCCGTAGCGGCGCCTTCGCGCCATCAGTCTCACACGACACGTCCACGAGGTAGGACGTGCGACCGGGCATCCTGTCAGAGTGACGGATTACCTGAGCTCCGGTGGATATAAGCGTCTCCTGTTATCAGCACGCACTCTGTGAGGTCTTCCTACAACCCAAGTGGTGACCAAATAAGGAATCGACAGAATATTGAGCAACAAGTGCTCAGGGACAGGTGCGTTGCAAGAAGTGGGCCGGGCATTGACGTGTGTGACATCCTCGGCAGTTCACCAGTATAGGAGGCAGCTTTGTGGCCGGGCCAATCCACCGTGAGGGATCCGAGTTGACCGACTTGTCAATTAGGGTGGATGTGTGATCGACGATCCTGTCAAGTTTGACAGTAAGACGACAGACCTGTGGAACCCTGCGAGTCACCAGTTGTATGCAAGCACGTCGAGAAGTCTTCCCAAGTACCTAGTGACATACCTAGACGACGAGGAAATTGACAGTGTAGTGAGCTTCAAGTGCTCTGAAGTCGGGTGCTGTGCGTGTGGAGCTTAAGCAGTATCGTCTGGGAGTCTGATAACTTCACAGTGACATCGTAGTGGTGAGAGGCAGTTCCTCTGGGAGTACAGTGACAAGGAACAAATTGGAAAACGTACGACGACCGCCGAGACGTAGGCTGGCTGCCGTAATTGGGAGGAAAGTTGACGGCCAGGAGACCGACTCCAACCCTGCAACGTACTGGAGGAGGAGCACGGACCTGCAGTGCGAGGCGCGAAACATCCTAGGACGTTGGCTTGTGTTTCTGGAGGGTGTACGAGGCGAGAGCCTGGACCAGGAGCTACAACCCAACTGTCATCCTAGGATAGGTGAAGTAGGTGTTTACAGTTACCCTCCCATTTCCCCTTTAGTTAGCTATAGATATTTGTCAGAATATTTTATATGTCGTGAGCAAGTCTCAACTGAATCTAAGTCACAGAAAGCACAGTGTGTGGTGAGGCTACCCAGAGTACTCACAGTATCCGTTTACATATATCTATGTACTCACCTAGTTGTACTCACCTAGTTGTGCTTGCGGGGGTTGAGCTCTGGCTCTTTGGTCCCGCCTCTCAACCGTCAATCAACAGGTGTACAGTTTCCTGAGCCTAATGGGCTCTATCATATCTACATTTGAAACTGTGTATGGAGTCAGCCTCCACCACATCGCTTCCTAATGCATTCCATATGTCAACCACTCTGACACTAAAAAAGTTCTTTCTAATATCTCTGTGGCTCATTTGGGCACTCAGCTTCCACCTGTGTCCCCTAGTGCGTGTGCCCCTTGTGTTAAACAGCCTGTCTTTATCAACCCTGTCGATTCCCCTGAGAATCTTGAATGTGGTGATCATGTCCCCCCCAACTCTTCTGTCTTCCAACGAAGTGAGGTTTAATTCCTGCAGTCGCTCCTCGTAGCTCATACCTCTCAGCTCGGGTACTAGTCTGGTGGCAAACCTTTGAACCTTTTCCAGTTTAGTCTTATGCTTGACTAGATAGGGACTCCATGCTGGAGCCGCATACTCCAGGATTGGTCTGACATATGTGGTATATAATGTTCTGAAAGATTCCTTACACAAGTTTCTAAAGGCCGTTCTTATGTTAGCCAACCTGGCATATGCTGCTGATGTTATCCTCTTGATATGAGCTTCAGGGGACAGGTCTGGCGTGATATCAACCCCCAGGTCTTTCTCTCTCTCTGACTCTTGAAGTATTTCATCTCCCAAATGATACCTTGTATCTGGTCTCCTGCTTCCTACCCCTATCTTCATTACATTACATTTGCTTGGGTTAAACTCTAACAGCCATTTGTTCGACCATTCCTGCAGTTTGTCCAGGTCTTCTTGAAGTCTCAAGCTGTCCTCCTCTGTCTTAATCCTTCTCATAATTTTGGCGTCGTCAGCAAACATTGAGAGGAATGAGTCTATACCCTCTGGGAGATCGTTTACGTATATCAGAAACAGGATAGGTCCAAGTACAGAGCCCTGTGGGACTCCACTGGTGACTTCACGCCAGTCTGAGGTCTCACCCTCACTGTAAACTCTCTGTTCCTATTGCCTTAGGTACCCTTATCCACTGGAGCGCCCTACCTGTTACTCTGCCTGTTTCTCCAGCTATGCATCAACCTTTTATGGGGGTACTGTGTCAAAGGCTTTCGACAGTCCAAAAAATGCAGTCCGCCCACCCTTCTCTTTCTTGCTTAATTCTTGTCACCTGATCGTAGAATTCTATCAAGCCTGTAAGGCAAGATTTACCCTCCCTGAACCCATGTTGATGGTTGTCACGAAGTCTCTTCTCTCCAGATGTGTTACTAGGTTTTTTCTCCACAATCTTCTCCATCACCTTGCATGGTATACAATTAAGGACACTGGCCTGTAGTTCAGTGCCTGTTGTCTGTCACCCTTTTTGTATATTGTACTACATTAGCAGTCTTCCATATTTCTGGTAGGTCCCCGTTTCAGTGACTTACTATACACTATGGAGAGTGGGTAAGCAAAGTGCTCCTGCACACTCTTTCAATACCCATGGCGAGATTCCATCCGGCCCCAACAGCTTTCTCACATCCAGCTCAAATAGGTGCTTTTTGACCTCATCTCTTGTAATTTCGAACCTATCCAAGGTCACCTGGTTTGCTGCCACCTCTCCCAGCGCCGTGATATCTCCCTGTTCTATTGTAAAGACTCCTGGAACCTTTTGTTGAGTTCTTCACACACCTCTTTGTCATTCTCTGTGTACCTGTCCTCGCCCACCATAAGTTTAATCACCTGTTCCTTCACTGTTGTCTTCTCCTGATGTGACTGTGTAGTAGCTTTGGTTCAGTCTTGGCTTTGTTAGTATATCATTTTCATACCTTTTCTCAGCTGCTCTCACACTGACATACTCGTTCCTGGTTCTCTGGTATCTCTCTCTACTTTCTGGTGTTCTGTTATTACGGAAAGTTCCTCCATGCCCTTTGTTCAGCTCTTTGCTTCATACATTCCCTATTAAACCACGGATTCTTCCTTGCTTCTCTGTTTTTCCTGTTGGGCTGGGACAAACCGCTTACAGCCTCCTGACATTTTTGGGTGACATAGTCCATCATGTCTTGTACGGACTTGGTTCCGAGTTCTGTGTCCCAATGTATATCCCATAGGAATTTATTCATCTCCTCATAGTTCCCTTTCTGTACGCCAGCCCTTGGTTCCCAGTTCTTTTTTGGGGGTGATAATTCCTAGCTCAACCAGGTACTCAAAGCTCAATACACTATGATCATCATTCCCAAGGGGGCTTCCAACTTAACTTCCCTTATATCCGACTCATTTAGGGTAAATATCAAATCCAGCAAGGCTGGTTCATCCCTCCTCTCATTCTTGTCGGTCCCTTGACGTGTTGACTTAGAAAGTTTCTTGTTGCCACATCCAGCAGCTTAGCTCTCCACGTGTCTGGGCCTCCGTGTGGGTCTCTGTTCCCCCAATCTATCTTCCCATGGTTGAAGTCTCCATGATTAGAAGTCTGGATCCGTTCCTGCTAGCCACAGAAGCTGCTCTCTATTATATTGATGGTGGCCATGTTGTTTCTATCATATTCCTGTCTGGGTCTTCTGTCATTCGGTGGGGGGTTATATATGACTACTATTATAATTTCTGTCCTCCAGTTGCAATGGTGCCTGATTGTAGTCCCTGAAACCTTCACAGTTCTGAATTACCATCTCTTCGAAACTCCAACCTTCTCTTAGTAGCAAAGCACACACCTCCTCCTCTCCCTTCTCTCTCTTTCCTCACTACATAGTAGCCCTGTGGAAACACTGCATTTGTTATGATTTTCGTTAGCTTTGTTTCTGTGAGTGCTATTATGTCTGGGTTTTCTTCTAGTGCCACTCTCCAAGTTCACTAGTTTTATTTGTAATCCCATCTATGTTAGTGTACATCGCCTTGAAGCTCACTTTCTTCTGTTCATTACATATCCCTTTCTTGGCGAGTATTTCTAATGGTGTGGGAAGCTGTTCCGTGGGTGAGAGGATCTGTGAGGTGGTTTGCAGGGTCGCAGAGGGTTTTGGGGTGGGGGTGGGGGGGTAAGGGAAGGGGGAACGGTTAGGGTGTGGGTAAGGAGATAGGGGGGACATGGGGGATACGGGTGGGGGGAGGAGGATAGGAGGGT
>WNGS01007182.1:6522268-6534381 GCA_020271785.1 Procambarus virginalis
GTAAGGTACATACATACAAAATATTTTCCAAAATTTGATCGCTTTACAGATAGAGCTAGTACATACAATGCCTAAAGCCACTATTACGCAAAGCGTTTCGGGCAGGAAAAACATTAATGACTAAAATACCTCATACCTCAATATGCAATACCTCAAATCCTACCTTACTGACAGGCTCCAGTATGTTTCTGTGAATAATTCAATTTCTCCCACCCTACCCATCAACATTGGTGTTCCTCAGGGCAGCATACTTAGCCCTCTCCTCTTTCTCATCTACATTAATGACCTTCCTAATGCCTCCCAACACCTCAAACCAATTCTGTTTGCTGACGACACAACCTTCATTTACTCCAGTCCTGACCCCCTTGCTCTAAATGCCACAGTAAATACTGAGCTAGAGAAAGTCCATCTTTGGCTAACTGCCAACAAACTCACCCTTAACATTGACAAAACTTTTTATATTCTGTTTGGCAATAAATCCTCTAATCATATAAATCTCAAAATAAACAATACCCAAATTTGTAACAAATTAGATGGCAAATTCCTTGGCATTCTCATTGACCACAAGCTGAAATTCCGGGGACACATTCTAAATATATCTAAAAAAGTTTCAAAAACTGTTGGCATTCTTTCTAAGATCAGATATTATGTACCCCGCCCTGCCCTGGTGACTCTCTATTACTCCCTCATCTATCCATATCTCAACTATGGTATTTGTGCTTGGGGTTCTACTACCCAAAATCATTTACGTCCTCTAATCACTCAACACAAAGCTGCTATTAGGACAATATCCAACTCTGGCCCCAGACATCATTCGGTACCCCTACTCAAATCTCTGAATATGTTAGACATTAAGTCACTTCACATTCTCTCATGTGTATTATACATATATAAAACGCTGAACTGTAATGCCAATAACAGAACCCATAAGCACCACACCAGACATAAATACAGTTTTGATATTCCTAGAGTACGACTTAATCTAACTAGAAATGCTTTACAAATCAAGGGACCCAGAATGTGGAATGACCTTCCCAACCAAGTTAAAGACTGTGCCTCTCTCAACCAGTTTAAGAGAAAAACGAAGAAATACCTAATAAATTCCCTGTAACCTGCCTTACCCCTCTATTGTCAACCAATGTCTGTTTTTGTTTTAAATGACGCTGTTTTGTCGACCGAATTGCATTTGTGCTGCTTTTTCAGCCATGTTCCCCCCTTCTTAACTGTTTTGTTTTTCTCAACTCATTTTATTCCTTATGCTCAATTAGTCTTAAGCCTTAGTCATTTAAGTTTTTCATGCCCGAAACGCTTTGCGTAATAGTGGCTTTAGGCATTGTATGTACTAGCCCTATCTATTTACTCCATCATTCTGTACAATCACTTTTATGTATGTACCTTACCTAAATAAACATTTTGATTTTGATTTTGATTTGACTTAAACTCCAGCATTATGGAATCCGAGGCCTTGCCCTTGACTACATCCGATCCTATCTTAGTGACAGACACCAATATGTAACCATCAATGATACAACTTCTTCCACTCTACCAATTACCGTTGGAGTTCCACAGGGCAGTATCTTAGGACCTCTTCTATTTCTTATATATATAAACGATCTGCCTAACGTCTCTAATATTCTCAAACCTATATTGTTTGCTGACGATACTACTCTTATCTATTCAGACCTCAACCCACATACACTAAATAATGTTGTGAATAATGAATTAAAAAAAGTCCACTTATGGATGTCAACTAACAAACTAACATTAAACATCGAAAAGACTTACTACATCTTATTTGGAAGCAAATCATCAAATGCAATTCAGCTACAGATAGACAACATTAACATCAGTAATAAAAATGATGGTAAGTTTCTTGACCTATTCCTAGACAAGAGACTCAACTTCAGCACCCACATTCAACACATAACTAAGAAAGTCTCTAAGACACTTGGTATACTCTCCAAAATCAGATATTATGTTCCTAACTCTGCTCGCCACACATCTATGGATCATCCAATAAAATCAGCAGACTTCTAGATGTTACTGCTGCTCGGCTTAGACTCGGTTACAAGTATCTCTGGGAATTCTCATTATCTGCCGATGTAGATGTTACGACTCTGGGTTCTTTAGATGGAAACCAGAGGTCAAAATTGAGCTTATTAACGACAATATGGCAGGGCACGCATAGAGAGAGGTAGCTGTTTGTAATCATCCCTGCCAGAAGTACGATTATTTGTGTGGCTCACAAAGCATTTAGACTCTTAAACTTGTTGTGGATTAAGTAACATTGTTATAAGTTTAACTACCCGTAGAATGAGGAAAGTAGCAATATGAGGCATAAGGGGAAGATGTTTTAATGTGTATAGCTGTATGATCAATTGGGCTCTTCCCGGCACCACACGCATGCTGCAGGAAGACGGCTTTCTCTGTGGACTGCCTGTGCTGTTCGGACGTGCTCTCCTCCTTCCTCTTAATTCTTTATTTCTGTGACGTAGTTGGTTAAGTACTCCATTACTCAGTTTGTATATGTCTGGCATACCTATCGTTATATGTGTAGAGTAGTATACCTGGGGTGTAGTAAGTATATTAAGTTTGATCGTACCTGTTATGCTAACAGGGGTCCCAGTGTACCACGTGGTCCCCTAGGCTGACTCTAGTGTGTTATAGTAGAGCTTTACCCTAGCTTGCTTTCAGTGTAAAACCTTGTATCCTGCCTAGGTGGACCAAGGCTTTTAACGTAAGATTGAGTGGTAAAGTTAGTATTAAACTGTTATTGGTGTGATTGTGTATGGGGGGTGTTAAGGGGTTAATAAATAAGTAAGTTTGAACAGAGTATCCCTTATTCCTGTGTGGGAGTACAATAATCATTTCCTAGACTAACCAGGTTTAGTAGCAAGCATTTATTATTGTGGATATTTTACTTTGGGGGCCGGGCCTTTTGTTCTCCCATATCTTGATACCTCTAGTCTACTTACCCTTACCCCTTAATAGTACCAAGTTCCCCATAGCAAGTCCCACTTTATTTTATAACAGTAGACCTGACCAAATGTAAACTGTGTCAACAAAATTATTCGCACACCCTCCGTCACTATGTGATGGAGTGCGAAAAGATACGTGAATTTAGAGACAATTCTATAACCAATGTTCCAGCTATGTGTAAATATTTCATTCAAAATGATCTGCTACCAGAAATTTTAGCCAAATATCCCCAGTTTGCTAACTGTAGGTAGTAACTGAGTGATTGTAACCTATCCACCGCTGCCCACTGGATGGGAGGCGGTGTGCAGGACAAACATATAAATTTTGACACTAGCTCTCCACATATGTCAGTTGCTTAATTTAGAACCTGTACTTGAGGTCGATCTCGAACCCATTGTTGATGTGACGACTTATATTGAATTTTGTAACTAGCTCATCAAGATTGTAACTTGCTTAGCTAAATGAATTGTGGGGTTCAGTCCCTGAGCCCATTATGTGCCTCTGTAACCCTTTCCACTACCGCCCACAAGATGGGTATGGGGTGCATAATAAATGAACTAAACTAACTAACTCTGCTCTCCTCTCTCTCTATTATGCACTAATCTACCCCTATCTTAATTATGGTATCTGTGCATGAGGGTCTACCACTGCAAACCACCTTAAACCCATCATCACCCAGCAAAAATCTGCTATCAGACTAATAACTAACTCTGCTTTCAGACAGCACTCAGCTCCCTTGTTTAAATCCCTAAACTTGCTAAATATTAACTCCCTCCACACATACTCTTGTGTCAACTACATTTACAAAACCCTGTTCCTAAATGCAAACCATGCTCTGAAACTCTCTCTGGACAGATGTAATAGGACCCATTATCACCACACCAGAAATAAATATCTCTTTGATATCCCCAGGGTCAAACTTAATCTGTGTAAACACTCTATGCAAATTAAGGGACCTAGTCTATGGAACTCACTCCCTAGTGAATTGAAAAACTGTAAAACTTTTGCCTTATTCAAAAGCAAAACCAAAAAGTACTTAATTTCATCTTCTTAGTCCTACACTGAGCTTTATTTTATGCTCTGTACCTAGTGTTACCCAATCTCCTAATTCTTATGTATTTAACCCAAACAACCTTATCATTGTGTTCATTGCTGTCTTCCTTTATGTGCTAGCCATTTGCTGTATTGTGCCTACCAATTTTTGTCAACTACCATTCAAGCTATCATTGCAATCAATCTTAGCTACCTAAGCACTTTATTATACTGTACCTACAATTTTCTCTCATCTTTTTTTTTTCTTCTTGCCAATACAGATGACTTCCTGTTGGATAAGTAACCCCTGATCCAACAAAGAAGCCGACCACCAACATTCATTCTTGCAAGCTCACTCAGATAACATGTCAGGGGCATAGGAGTGTAACAAGAGACTTTGAACTAGGTACCCCGCAGGGTGGTGTCCTCAGTCCTACCTTATTTAATATCTAATAAACACGCTGTTAAACTCTATACCGAGCAACCCAACGTCCACATCATTAGCTATGCTGATGATATAATGATACACACCACTGGGTATGCTAACACACAGAACACTCTTAACTCTGTATTAGATTCATGTCAGGACCTAGGTTTAATTATCTCAGCAGAGANTGCTCTCGTTGTGACACAGGGCTTGAGGCCTTCTGAAGGGTAGGAGTACGACTTCCAACCCACAGTGGTTTGGACCGCTTACCCCTTCTTATCGAAAGGGAGATTACTTTGTCTGAGGGTTCTTCCTGGAGGGACGTGGTGATCTTCCGAGACACCGGTGCCATCCAGACTTTAATTTTAGAGAGTGCTTTGCAGGTGCCAATACTATCGACACTGGAGAGTGGTACTGGTCGAGGGTGTCACTAGTGATACTCGAGCAGTACCCCTCCGTAAGGTTACCTGGAATCTGATTTCCACAAGGGTATTTGTACAGTCGGAGTCACTTCGTACCTACCTTTCCTAATGTGATGTAATATTAGGTAATGATTAGCCGGGGATAAGGAGGGGACTCCAGACTGCCTGTATGTTGCCTACCCCAAAGTTTTGCCTGGATTCACCCACCGCAGAGGATAATGTGTGTACCCTGCGTGCGTGGTGACTAGGTCTATGGGACTAAATGTAAGGGCAGCCCTGCTTTGCCAAGGTGGTAAATCCCAAGGACACGAGGGACTTCGAGTGGTGAAAGCCCAGTGGACTTGCGGACACATTCATGGCCCGACTCGCGACAGGGCCGAGGACATTGTGGAGAGCCTGCCACTGCCTCCTACCGAGAGTAGGGGGAGGTGGAGAACACTGTTGAGCCTCGGCCAATGGCATCTGACAAGGCCTGGATGCCTCCTTGAGTGAGTTACAAAAAGCTGACCCCAGTCTGCAGATTGTCACGAGACAGCCGTCTTAGGGAGGAAATTGTAGACGCAGCAACTGGGTACTACTACAAGATCGGATTTTGATGAGAAAATGGAGACCTCAGAGTGCTCCCTTGTCAAATGAGTGGGAGGTAGTCCACCAGGTTATGTTGCCGACCTGCTATAGAGAAGAGTTTTGTCAGCTGCCCATGATGATCCTATGGGGGGACATCAAGGCATTAATATTACCTATCACAAAATCTGCAAGTATTTTTTCTGCCCAAGCTGAAAAGCGATGTGGCAAAATTTTGTAATGCATGTATTGCTTGTCAACTTGTTGGGAAACAAACCAGACTCCACCTAAAGCTCCTCTTAAGCCTATTGTCGTGCGGAGGAACCATTTTCTCTGTGGTAATGGACTGTGTTGGTCCATTACCTAGAACTAAGTCTGGAAATATTTACCTAATTACGATGATGTGTATCACGACTCGTTACCCAGAGGCTTTTGCTGTAAGGAACATCCGAGCAAAGACTGTTGTTGCTCGTATGTTGCAATTTTTTTCCACTTTTGGACTGCCTCGGGTTGTACAGACTGACAATGGTACTAACTTTAAGTCTGATATTTTTGAACAATTTTGTAAGGACCATGGAATAACTCATAAGGTTTCCAGCCCATACCATCCACAGAGTCAGGGGGTCATGAAAGGTTCCATCTAACTCTGAAGCAGATGTTGAAGACATCGTGCGAGAGTTCCCATACCTTCTGGGACGAGAATTGCCGTATGTTTTGTTTGCTGCTAGGGAGGGGTTGCAAAGTTCACTGGGTTGTTCTCCTTTTGAGTTAGTCTTTGGCCATAAAGTTCGTGGACCCTTGCAAATGTTACAGGAGAATCTGTTAGGGAACGTAACGTTAACCGAAGGTTCGGCTTTCTTTGCGCAACACCACCAGAGACTCAAGGACTGCAAGGCTGCGGCACTAAAGTATCTTGGGAAGGCCCAAGAGAATATGAAAGAACGGAACGATGCCAAGGCTAAGTTGCGGGTATTTCAGCCCGGTGACCCTGTCCTGGTACTAAAGCCTCGACTGGGGAGCACTATGTCCCACAAGTACGAGGGCCCCTACATTGTGACAGAGAAGACTGGGGACCTCACGTACAAAGTGAGACACTCTGATAAGCGTAAACAGGTAATGCTCGTACACGTGAATCGGCTGAAGAAGTTCCAGGGCCCCAGGCCCATTGCACTAACCAATGTTTCCATTTCCAGTGAGGGAGGGGATGATTGTTCTGGGGACCCAACTAATCTCATTCTCAATAATTCTAGTTCTGTGAATGCTGTGGAGGAGGGACTGTCCATTTGCAGATGTCCCAACGTGACGAGGTGCAGTCGTGCTTGCGACGAATTCTCCAGTCTGTTCGGGAGGTCCCGACCCAGACTGATGCCATTTACCATGATGTCGAGTTGACGGACTACACCCCCATTCGCCTTCAACCCTATCGGATGAGTCCGGAAAAGAAGGCCATCGTCCGTAAGGAGGTCGACTTCTTGCTCCAGCACGGCCTCATCAGGCCGAGCCAGGGCTCTTGGTGCTCGCCTGCCTTTTGGTCCCCAAACCAGATGGCTCCTGGCGATTATGCACCGATTATCGGCAGCTCAACAAGGTGACCATAGTGGACGCCTATCCGTTGCCACGTCTCGAGGACTGTATCGACGAAATCGGGAACGCCACGTACGTATCGAAATTCGATCTCTCGAGAGGGTACTATCAAATCCCTCTCACTGAACGTGCTAAACAACTAACGGCGTTTGTGACCCCGAGGGTGTGTTTGAGTATCAAGTGTTACCATTCGGCTTGCGTAATGCCCCTGCCACGTTCCAGAGGCTAATGAACTCTTTGCTCGCTAATGTGCCAAATTGTCGGGCGTATTTAGATGATATTGTGCTTTTGATATTAATTGGGCTGACCACATAGCTAGGTTACGCCAGTTGTTCACAGTGTTGAAACATGCAAATCTAACCTTAAATGCTAAAAAGTGTCATTTTGGCCAAGGCACAGTGACGTACCTCGGTTATGAAGTGGGCCAAGGAAAAGTGTTACCTCGACAAGACAAAATTAGTGCTATTCTGGACTATCCAGTGCTCAGGTCTAAAAAGGACATTCAACGATTTATCGGTATGTGTGCGTACTACCGACGCTTTTGTCAGAACTTTTCCAGTGTGGCCACTCCTCTCACAGATTTGTTGCGGAAGGCCGTTAAATTTAAGTGGTCATCGGACTGTGCAGAGGCATTTAAAAACTTGAAATTGATCTTAGCTTCCGCCCCAGTGCTTGCTAGTCCAAGGTTCGACCGTCCGTTTAAAATTCAAGTTGACGCGTCTGACTCGGGTGCTGGTGCAGTGTTGTTGCAAACTGGGGATGATAAAGTGGAACACCCAGTATATTATTACTCTGTGAAATTTGACAAGGCGCAGCGCAATTATTCGGTGATAGAAAAAGAGGCGTTGGCGCTAGTGCTAACTTGCAAAAAGTTCGAAGTGTACCTCACAGGTAATATAGTAGAAGTGTACACGGACCATAACCCATTAGTTTTCATGAATCAGATGAAGCAGAAAAATAAACGCATCCTCAGGTGGGCATTGTACCTACAGGACTTTAATCTATCTATTATCCACCTACCGGGCCGGCTCAACGTGATAGCCGACGCTCTGTCCCGCTTGCCTGAGTAACATTCATCTGAGCCGCAGGAAGCCATACCAAATGTCATGCTTTAGTTATTTTTTTTTAGGTTCTCCTGTGACATTAAATATCCCGTGTCCAATTTATTTACTTCTTTTTTTTTTTTTTTTTTTTTTGGTGTATGTTTTTCTTTCAGAGAATTCCCTTGTAATTTTTTTTGACAGAAATTGTGGTTTGGTTGATTTTTTATTATGTCATGGATGTCCATTTTATTCTGTATACTCTTACAAAAAAATATGAATACTATTCTAGTAGTCACATTTTTTTTTCTCTGAAGGGGGGAGGAGTGTTACGACTCTGGGTTCTTTAGATGGAAACCAGAGGTCAAAATTGAGCTTATTAACGACAATATGGCAGAGCACGCATAGAGAGAGGTAGCTGTTTGTAATCATCCCTGCCAGAAGTACGATTATTTGTGTGGCTCACAAAGCATATAGACTCTTAAACTTGTTGTGGATTAAGTAACATTGTTATAAGTTTAACTACCCGTAGAATGAGGAAAGTAGCATTATGAGGCATAAGGGGAAGATGTTTTAATGTGTGTAGCTGTATGATCAATTGGGCTCCTCCCGGCACCACACACGCTTGCGGGAGGGCTTGAGACTGAGACGGTCTTCTCTGCTGACTGCCGTGCGGTTCGGACGCGCTCTCCTCCTTCCTCTTAATTCTTTATTTCTGTGACTTAGTTGGTTAAGTACTCCATTACTCAGTTTGTATATGTCTGGCATACCTATCGTTATATGTGTAGAGTAGTATACCTGGTGTGTAGTAAGTGTTATTGAAGTTGTTATATTACCTGCTATGCTAACAGGGGTCCCCGTGTATCCACGTGGTCTCCTACCCTAAGCTGACCCCAGTGTGTTATAGTAGAGCTTTACCCTAGCTTGCTTTCAGTGTAAAACCTTGTATCCTGTCTAGGTGGACCAAGGCTTTTAACGTAAGATTGGGTGGTAAAGTTAGTATTAAATTGTTATTGGTGTGATTGTGTATGGGGGGTGTTAAGGGGTTAATAAATAAGTAAGTTTGAACAGAGTATCCCTTATTCCTGTGTGGGAGTACAATAATCATTTCCTAGACTAACCAGGTTTAGTAGCAAGCATTTATTACTGTGGATAGAGTATTTTGGGGGCCGGGCCTTTTGATTCTCCCATATCTTGATACCTCTATTCTACTTACCCTTACCCCTTAATAGTACCAGTTTCCCCATAGCAAGTCCCACTTTATTTTATAACATTGTCAATAGTTTCAATTAAGGCACTAACATCATCGAAGTGTTTACCTAGGGATCTAACATTTAAGTTGATTACAGAGATATTGTGATTATGTGATAATACATTGTTTACATCATTTGCTGTAAAATATCTGCAGTTCAGATCATTAAAGTGATGATTGTCATAGATAGTGGATAAGAGGTTTAGTTCAGGGTCTAAACTTGCCTGCATAATAAGGATGGTTGCAGGAATACAAGGCAGGAATGGCAAATTACAAAAAAGAATTAAGACATAAAAGGGGAAAATATATATAAAACAAGTCTATATAACACACAAACAAAATGAACAAAAAAAAAAGAACAAGAAATGAGGTAGCTTACAGGTACTCACAGGTACACTAGCTGTAAGTAAATAATTTCTATAAATGAGACACAGGCAAAGCCAGTGGTACAATGGAGTAAGAGAGGATGGCGAGGCTAGGCAACCTTAGTAATAAATGAATTCAGAGAAAAGTTGAGTAATAAACATAGGTTAATTTAAGCTAAGGATTATTTACTAAAAGTAGTAAGTTATGACCGTATACTTAAGAGGCATGAAGATATATTTAAGCACTCGGTTAATTGTGCCCAGAAAATGACTAGTAGAAGGTAAATTAAAAATTAATTAAAAAAGTGAAACAAAAAGAAATTAGGATACCTAGCCCGCACTACGTGACAAGGGGATTAATTATGTTGACTCATTGGGAGCGCTAATAAAGTTAGACAGACCACATTGGTTGAGGAAGGTGTTGAGGTTATCCTCATTAGTAATTGTAAACATTTTACCTGTTGATGTTTTCCTAACTTTAATCAAGCCATCTCTAACGAAGCACTGATGAATCGCGTCTGGGTTTTGATGACGGATTTGACGCAGGCGGTAGAGGAGGTGCTGTCTTTTTCTAGTCAAGCACTCGTTTATGTAAATTCCCTTTTTTTGGGACGCAGCTGTTTGGACAAGATGAGATTTAGTGGACTGGGAGGCCAATTTCAGTCGAATTTTGCGCTGGTTGTGTCCAGATGGGTTAGTTTTGCCTACTCTGTAGGCAGCAATAATGTCAGTTTTGTCTAGATTGACCTTCAATTCTTGTTTTAAGAGATTCTGAACAATTTCAGTACACTTTTCACCTTCGCGTGCAATTGGAATAGCTTGGGACGACACAACTACAGAATCAAGCAGCTTTTGCTGATCTTGTTCATCCTGGGAGACGGAACGTTGGGCGGATAAAGTATTGATACTTGCAGTCATTTTGCTGAGAGCTTCCTCTTGTTTTTTTATGGTTTCATCAGATTTCAGACGAACGTTTTCCTCACGGAGATCATTCAAGTCATGCTGGAGTTGATCTCGGCTAGCCCTTAAGTTTCTATTATCATCCTGGAGGAGGGTTATTTCTTGCTGTTGTTGCTGGAGGTTCGAACAGTTGGCTTGATTTTCGGATTGAAGACTCAAGATGATCGTATTTTGAGCCTCAAGGACTGAGCACAACTTTTTGAACCATTGGTTATCAGCCCAGTTATGGAACTCCCGTGAGGGACCAGAAGCACGTTTGAATCTCGTAAACAGTGATTCGAGAGTGGCAGCAGGGGAGGGTTGAGAGGACAACCCTCCCTTGCTCAATGGGGTGGAGGGGAGGGAGGCACCATCGCCACAGACCCCAGAGCTTCCAGAGGGAGAAACACGATGACTGGCACTATTTGTCGGGATGGATGCCTTGTTAGGGGCTTTGTTGATCTTATTTACCAGTACAGTCTTGTTCCTGGGAGACATGATAGGTATAGGATAACTGGAGTATTTGTTGTGGTGGAAACTTGCGGCAGGCAGCGCGGTGGTGGGCAGAGGCGGGCACTGGTACTCACACAGAGAGGATTGTTTTGAATTTAGTTTGTGTCTGAATGAGTCGATTTGGGTTGGTTACTTTGATTGTGCTATGACATGTTTGGACTCCACGTACTTAGCTGCCTGTGGGTGGTGGTCTACATCATCTGGCGGTAGTTTAAGGGCTGAAAATACAGCGTAAAGTGAGGAGCGTAGAAAGCGTGTTGACGCGGGGAATATCAGCGCGGATCAGCCTTGTATAAAATTAACTTATGGATTAACTTGTATATTCATGGCTTGTGTTGCTTCATTTGTATATAATGCCTTGCAGTGTTTCACTTGTGAATAATGGCTTGCATTGCTTCACTTGGACATGGAAAGCTTTTTAGTGCTTTAGTTGCGTATAATAGCATGCAGTGCTTCACTTGTGTATAGATGCCTCAACCCGTCCTTGACTCAAGTCCATTACATTCAGCGGTCAACCCCACAGACACATTCATAAAATTTAACATGCTGTTCATTAAAAACGAGAATTTTCTCAAATATAAATTAATATTATAATAGCATATTGTGCATATATAGGCATATGTTAGGTTAGGTGTTTAGGTTCTGTTGGCGATTATTTGTATTTATAGTATGTGGGTGAAGCATTTACAGCATTGTGGTTAAAACAAATTTTGTCAATGAAGCACTTGTTCCAGAAGTGTTTGAATAAAATCAGTTGAGCCGTGTGTAAACCGTTTTCATTCATAAACAGGAGGTTTGGCGGGTGCATGGAATCACTTTTGAGCCTTTGTTTGGAAGACGGGCTGGATGCCTTGTAGTGCTTCATTTGTGTATGATTGGCTTACATCGCTTTATTTGTGTATTTACCTGAATTTACCTGAGGGCCACTAATACTAGTTATGTATTAGTGGCCACTAATACTAGTGGCCTCGATGAGGACAGGAAGGTGGTAGCTTG
>WNGS01007182.1:6535381-6552600 GCA_020271785.1 Procambarus virginalis
TTACAAGTCCTGCCATTTGCTCTGATGATCTTTTCCAGCTATATTTTAAAACCCAGCATAGTTTTGGCATTTACAGCTTTGGGAGGTAGGCAGTTCCACTTGTTTACAACCCTATGGGTAAAAAAACATCTGCTGTTTTCATTCCAACTATGTGGCTTGTTGATCTTTAACCCATTGCTCCTCGTTCGTGCTACATCTGACCTTTTGAAAAAGTTGTCCGGATCAACATCCTCCAAATTGTTCAGTATTTTAAAGCTTTCGATGAGATCCGCCCTGTCATGCCTGGTTTGCAGTGTTGTTAGTCCTGTGGCCCTCAACTGTTCCTGATATGAGAGATGATTAAGCTCTGGGATGATTTTTGTTGCCCAGTGTTGCACCTTGTCTAGAGAAGCTATGTCTTTCTGAAGATGAGGTCTCAATGCCTGGATGCAATGATCTAGGTGGGGGGGACACTGGAGACTTACTCGATAGAATGACTACCTTCTTTTCCTTATGGGTAAAGGTACGCTTGATTATTTCCAGGGATTGGTTAGCTTTTTTTACTGCCGCTCCCACTTGTGCAACTTTTAGTGAATGATGGATTCTGACGCCAAGGTCTTTTTCTTCATCCATCCGTTGTAAGGTAGTGCTGAAATTTGGTATTTGTGACATAGATTGGTCTTGACATGAAAGACCACTCATGCAAAGTCTTGCATTTATTGAAATTAAAAAGCATTTGCCAGTCATCTGACCATTTGTAGAGTTCATGCAGATCTCTTTATAAGATCTCAATATCACTTTCACTTCCCACTTTAACATAGATCTTAGTGTCATCTGCAAATTTGATGATGTGGTTTGTAATATTCTCATCTGTCATTGATGTATATGACAAAAAGGGTTGGCCCCAAAATGGGCCCCCCTGTGGCACCCCACTTACCACATTTCCACAGCCAAATTCATTCCCATTTAGCACAACCCTTGGTTTTTATGTTTTAACCATTGTTTAATCCATTTCAATATTCTCATTTATTCCATCTGCCTGTAATTTCCTTGCCAGTTTCTCATGTGGTACCTTGTCAAAAGCTTTAGCAAAGTCCATGTAAGCTACATCTACTGGAAGTCCTTTGTCTGAATAGCCAGTTACAGTTTCCAGAAATGTGAGCAGGTTTGTAAGGCATGATCTGTTTTTAACAAACCCATGTTGTGTTGATTATATAAGATTGTTCTCTGAGAGATGTTTGATGATTCCCTCCCTTACTCTCCATGGGCTTGCAGATGTGTGATGTCAAGCTGATCGAACGGCAGTTTTCTGCCGAGCTCTTTCTGTCTTTTTTTTATAATAGGGGTAACATTTGCATGTTTCCAATCCAGGTGAACTATCCCTTAGTCCAGGGATTTTCTGAAAAGGAGTTTCAGTGGTATGCATAGTGCATCTGCCAGTTCCTTTACAACTTTGGATTGAAATCCATCCACACCTGGGGCTTTTGAGTCCTTAGTTTATCAATGCTCTTTCTGGTGGTGTTGCATGTAATGGGTATATCCTTAATTCATTCTCTTCACCTCCTTCAAACGTTTGTGTGGGTGATGGGATGTTCGATCTTTCTAGTGTGAACACTAGAAAGTGCTCATTCAGTGTGCTTGCTGCCCATTTATCATCCAATATAACTTGGTTTAGTCTCATGTGGTCCTCAGGTGATAGTTTTCTATCTAGAACCACCCCTAGATCTCTTTCTTGATCTGAATTTTTTTTTAAAGATTTCTCAGATAATTTATAGGTTGTGTGGGGTCTATGTTCTCCTATTCCACATTCCATAACATGGCATTTATTCACATTAAATTCCATTTGCCATGTGGTGCTCCACATACTTACTTTGTCCAGGTCTTATTGAAGGGCATGACAATCATCCAAGTTTCTTATTTTCCCTATTATCCTAGCATCATCAGCAAACATGTTCATGTAATTCTGTATTTCCATCTGATAGATCATTTATGTAGACAATCAACATTACCGGTGCAAGAACTGAACCCTGTACTCACCTAGTTGTGTCTGCGGGGGTTGAGCTCTGGCTCTTTGGTCCCGCCTCTCAACCGTCAATCAACAGGTGTACAGATTCCTGAGCCTATTGGGCTCTATCATATCTACACTTGAAACTGTGTATGGAGTCAGCCTCCACCACATTACTTCCTAATGCATTCCATTTTTCAACCACTCTGACACTAAAAAAGTTCTTTCTAATATCTCTGTGGCTCATTTGGGCACTCAGTTTCCACCTGTGTCCCCTAGTGCGTGTGCCCCTTGTGTTAAATAGCCTGTCTTTATCAACCCTGTCGATTCCCTGTGGTACTCCACTTGTGACATTTATTCAGTCCAATACATTGCCTCTGATTACTGCCCTCATTTTTCTACCAGAAAAATTTTCATCCATGTTAGAAGCTTACCTGTCACCCCTCCAATATGTTCCAGTTTCCAGAACATCTTATATGGAACTGTCAAAAGCCTTTTTTAGGTCCAGATAGATGCAGTCAACCCAACCCTCTTTCCTGTAAAATCTCTGTGGCTCGATTATAGAAACTGAGTAAATTTATTACTGTACACAGGATCTTTCAGACCGAAAACCATACTGACTGTCTGATTATTATATTTTTTCTCCAGGTGTTTTACCCCATTTAATCTTCATTATTTTTTTCCAGTATTTTGACTAGTACACTTGGCAACGATAAAGGTCTATAATTGAGGGGTCACTCTGCTGCCACTTTTGTAGACTGGGACTAACTATGTTAGCCTTTTTCCACACATCTGCTACGACTCCTGTACACAGGGATGCTTGAAAAATCAGCTGAAGTCAAATGCTGAGCTCAGGTGCACACTCCCTCAGAACCCATGGTGAAACTCCATCTGCGCCAACTGCTTTATTCTTATTTACCTTCTTGAACATTTTTTCACTGTCTCTAGACACCTCTATGTGCTCTATGCTGTTCTCTGGAATTCTTATTGTGTCTGGTTCCTTGAAGATTTCATTTTGTACAAACACACTTTGGAACTTTTCATTTAATGTTTCACATATTTCCTTTTCATTTTTCATGAATCTGTTTCCCATTTTCAACCTCTAAATATTATCCTTTACCTGTAATTTGTTTATGAATTTATACAATAGGCCCTGGTTCTGTTTTACATTTGTCTGTTATCCTTTTTGTTTAAATTTCTTTCTGCCTCTCTTCTCACTGCCGTGTAGTGGTTTCTCGCATCTTTGTATCGCTGATATGTGTGGGGGTTTGGCCTCTTCCTATACTGATCACATTTTTGTGTCTTTTAGTCTCTGGCCCTGTCACAATTTCTGTTAAACCAATCCTGTTTCCTAGTTCTGCATCTCTGCTTTGGTGTAATTTTTGTATTCCTTTATCATATATTTCACAAAACTTGACATACATCTCATTTACTTCATTTCCTAACAGCAAGTCTTCCCAGTCAAATGCCTTAAAGAAATTTCTAAGTTTCCCATAATGTCTTTTCCTGAAATCAGGTTTTTCAACTGCTTCAACCTCCTTATTTTCTTCCAGATTATAATGCATTACATACTTTATTCCCAAAAAGACATGGTTACATTTACCCAAGGGAGGAAGGTACAGTACTGAATGTCAAATATCTGTTCCTCTTTCCTGGTAAATATCAAGTAGCATGGAGGGAACATCCCCTTCCCTCAACCTCTTAGCTTGTTTAACATGAATGATGTTTAACATGAATACATGAATGTTTCCAGGATGAGTTTTAAAAATCTACAGGTCACTAAGTCCTCTGTTCTAGCTTCATGTGCTTCCCAGTCTATGGATTTAAAGTTGAAGTCGCCGACTACCAACAGTCGTGATCTATCTTTATCTGCTCTCTCTATAATCTCTCTCATTATTATTATTATAAGACTATTGTTTATTATCCAGCTCCTCTTTTGTCCATGTGTTGCTTGGTGGTGAACTATATGCATTCATGATCATTAATTTATCATCCTGATTGCAGATCTCTAGTGCTGTTGTCAACTTCTCGTGGATTGGCAATCATTATTTCATTTACCTTTAGGTGTTCTTTCACCACCACAGCAACGCTACCGCTTTTCATAATTTTTCTGTCCCGTCTCCAAACTAAGTAGCCCCTTGGGAATATGACTTCATTTAAAATATCATTCTTCACATTTCATCTTCGTGAGTGCAACTATGTCTGGCGTCTACAACTGTATTACATAACTTAACTCCAGTATCTTTGATCACACTCCATTTATGTTGGTGTATACAATTTTCAGGAACATGATCCCTCTTTCCATATGCTTCACAACCCCCTTTCTCTAGCAATTTGTTGGGTTGTCTTTTTGTACCATTTTACTGGCCTGCCTGTCTGTATGCTTATGTGCCACTGTTGTATCATTTTTTAATGTAAAGCATTAACAAGTATTACTGTTTTGCATGTAGCTCTGTGGACCTTGTGATCCTATTGTCGTTCCACGACTTAACTGTTGTGTTGTGACGCAAGTGTCATACTGTGACTCAAATTGCAGGACATGTGTTGTATTGCGACTGAAGACTCGTTATGTGGCATAAGTATGTTGTGACTTTAGCTCTGATTTATGATGCGTCATATCTTTGGCAGGTGTGGTGAGGGCCGAGTTCTGTCAGCGTCGAGAACAACCTGCGAGGATGAAATGAGTGCCTTTGGGAACCATGCCTCAATGGTGGCACTTGCTTCAACAAACACTCAGGTACTCCACACTCATCTGATACACTTATTATACACAATTTCCTTTTTTAGAACTATGCATTATTACTCGCCTACACAGCTCACACGAGCCTTTGAGATTACCGAGAGTGACCAAAAGAGTATATTCATACTAAAGAGACCATAAGGTGTTTTGATGAGGCCATCTTTGATGTTCCTATATAAATATTGCTCGTCATGTGACGGGTGACAATGAGACAAAATGAGCCCAGTGCAACTATTAAAACGATTACATTGCACAAGGAAAATCATATTAATGTAATGTATCAATGAGAAAATGAGTACAAGCCAATATGACCAAAAGGTTAAGATTTAATGATTCTAACATGAATTTTCTCTTTCTTATGTTTTTCTTCACTGCCGAAGGAAGTTGAAAAATTAACTCTCCAAAGTTCATTTTCACACTTTATATTTTGGTCTGATGCCTGGAGATGCATTTCGTAAGGTCACTCCTTACATTCTCAAAGATAAATTTACCTTGTCTGCATTGGCTCGCAGTCTTGGTGGGTATAATGTAATTATGTGTTAGCTAGTTGTTGAGTGCTGGCCTTGACTTTTTGATGTGTAGCGCCTCGCTGATGTCCAAAGTCTTCTGTTGTCGTTATACCTGTCAATTCAGTGTTGCAGTGTGTTGCTGGTGATTAAGATATCTCTGGTGATGGTCTGGTTGAGTGTGGAGATTATATGCTCCACATACACCCAGACTATCAGCAGAGACATCTTAACAAGCAATGCTGAAATAATCGACAGGTATAATGACAACAGAAGACTGGACAACAGCGAGGCGCTACACATCAAAAAGTTTAGGCCACCAATCAACAGCCAATTAACACATAATACTACCCACTTCAAGACCCCAGGCAACACGAGACAGGATCCAATGACCCTGCCCTAGAAACACAAGCAGCCACAAGAACATAAGCTGCCCATGTGATACATCTAACCATTAAATGGCGCCTGGCTATTTAGCATGTCACCCACAGGCGCATTAAAAAAAAAAAAATCTTCTAAGCCTGTTAATTTGTGTTCACTGATCATGGGAAAAATAATAAAAAAATAGTAGGTGGTATATATTACCCGCTATAGGGTGGGGAAGTCTGGCAAAAAACAGGCGCTGACTCAGCGTGCGTCCCAGGCGGTCTGTTGCTCGCCAGCTGTCGGGCCGGAGTTGCCACAGAGATAATTACCTAATTATTTCAATGTCTCTGATTGATTTTTTGTATTTTTTTTGCTGTAATATTATTCAATAGTGTGTAGTGTATATATTTATATAATAAAATGAGTGAATCATCGCTGTACTCAAAATATGGTGTGCATATTGTTGATTCAATTATGTTCATCAAACAGTGAACAAATACTTTGTCGGTTATTACACTATATACACAGGTTAATATAAGTATCTGCATGTTTTGTTCACCATAACGAACCACTAAGTTGCTATTATGAGTCAAAAAGTAACAAGGAGTGACCGCCAAACACCAGCCAGCCACTCGCTGCCACTCACTCCCTCAACACCTCACTCACTCACATTCTCCTCCCACCATACTGTTTTTGCTTTTATATACAGATGTTATATATAAGTATTTGCATGTTTTGTTCACCATAACTGTACATCTAAGCTTGTATGGTGAGTAAAGGCACAAAGACGTAGCTACTCACACAGTCAGCTGGTGGCGGCCGCCCTCAAGGCCAGAACTAATATTTCTCCTCCAACAATACTGTTTGTGGTGTTATTACGCTATATACACACATTATATATAAGTATCTACCTGTTTTATTCACCATACTTGTACAAGTAAACTGGTATGGTGCCCAAAGACCATAGTGGTCACCAGTAAACATGTAAGTCGTGCAGACGACGCCACCTCCCTCGCCAAAATAGCGGCTCCCAACCTACTCCTATTGCTGTTTATACCTTCTATACACACGTTATATACAAGTATCTACATTTGTGTTCACCATAGCAAACCACTAAGCTGGTATGGTGAGTGCAGTCAATAAAAGGTGGCCACACACAGTCAGAAGACAACACCACCACCCTCCCTCCCCAGCATTACTCCTCCCTCCCACAGCATTACTCCTCTCTCCATGGAGCACAGCGCTAAATATCACCACAATCCTGCTATTATCAGAACCCTGGTCAGTTTTATCAGTCAGGGGTCTTCTGTAATATCATCGCTACATAATAGCATGAACAAGTATATTATGGCATTTTTAGGCGATGCTGTGGTCACAAGCTGAACAGCAGTGCTGTGAGCTCATGCTGCGTGCATCAGGCTTGGTTGCTCACTCAATACTGAGGCCCCTCACACCAGGGAATTTGGCCCACGATAAAAAAAAATGGCGTCTGTTTACAAGAGCCCTGATGGTGTGGTGAACCCTGTGTATCCACGGGCGTTTTAAATCTTGCGTAGTACTCCAAAGCATCACATGATGCGGAGTGCAATTTACTGCAAGTCACTCAACGCATCATATGATGTCTGCACAACGAAAGGTTAAGACCCTATCAATATCTCCTATGATATGCCATTCATCCACTTGTTCTTTACCACCTCACCAAAGAGAATATAAGCCAGTGCTAAACATGGTAAAATTGTCTTTGATTATGTAAGGAGTGACCATGCGAAACACATCCTAGGTGTCAGACGAAAAAAAAGTGTGAAAATGAACTTTGGTGAGTGAATTTTTCAACTTCCANTTAGAAAGATGATTCCGGTGTGGACTTGTCCAGAATGGGGAGTGCCCACCATGGCAAGACCGGCGTGGAGTGAGCGTTGGACGGCGAGATTAATGTTAACATATTAGTTATTTATGTTTTAGTAGGAAAACAAGTTATGACATTGTAATGGAATTACAGGTTGGTGTAGGAGAAGTTCGTGGTGGAGCTTTGTCTGAGGAAGATTATTTGGTAAATCTCCAAGTGTAGAGTGGAATTTTCAAGTGTGGAGTTTGAACTTCAGTGGTAAGCAGAACTTCAGTGATAGTGTGGAACTTCAAGTATAGTGGAGCTACTTTTTTTTTTTTTTTTTTTTAAGCCGCACAGATCCGAATAGTGTATCGCCACTTGTATGGCGATTAGTGGCTTCTCTTATGTTCCCACCTGCAGTTTTTGTCTGTGACATTTCTTTCTTGGCTCTTTTTGGGCTGGCATCTCGTGCGAATACTGTTACTTCTTATCGCGTGCGGCGTTGGCGGAGCCGCTCCAGCTTGCATTCGGGGTGGACGTCACTTCTGCCCCATTCCGCAAGCTTTCCATCGCATTTTTTCATCTCCAGCCTGTGCCGCTTGAGATGGTCTTTGGACTGGGTGCTCTGTTTTCTTTCCTCTCCTAGGTTTGTTGTGGCCCCTTTGGTCCAGGATTGTTTATGAAAGCTTTGTTTGTTGGCTATGGCATCTGGGGGTCAGGTTGGGGAGCTTCGTGTTCTTCTCCGTCGCAAAGAGTTCTGCTCCTTTGGTCCTGGGGATCATTTTGTTGGATCATTTTGTTCATTTGCAGCCATCTCCTTTTTTTCTAGCGAAGGATGAGACGGCAGCCTTACTGCCATCTCATCCACCCCCAGTCAGGGGTGCATCATGTTTTGTGTTCGGTGGCGACTTTACGTCGCTACCTGTGGACCACTGATTCTGTGTCTGTGGATGCACTCTAGGTGTATCTGATTCCTCTGGTTACCTGTTTCAAGGCTTGTGTTTCTCTGGTTTTCCACAGTTTCTTACAGTCTAGCCAGCCTTGCGGTCTACCCTTGTGCCCATGATGTGTGTAAGTATGCTACTCTGGCCGCTTTCTTTAGTCATGTATTTTGGGTTGGCAATTGGGCAGAGGGGTTTTAGAGGTCGAACAGGCCGCCAGGTGTGTTGTGAACGTTCCTGGCCCTCCTTGGTCTTGTGTTGCTTTGGACAGTCTATCACGGCCTGTTGTCTCTTCATAGTGAGACCTTGAGTGCTGTCGCCTCCCGGGTAAGTCCCTCTTTAACTTATCTGTGGGTAGTTTACTTCAGGGAGCCGACGGGGCTCTCCACAGAAAACCAGCATTGAATGTAATGGAATGCCATTTTCTGGGCGAGCCCCAGAGGCTCTCTGACACCCACCCTCCTTCCGTCCCTCTGGTCAGCATTATTTCATCCTTCTACAAGCTGGTGGGGTGAGCGGCCGGCTCACCTAAACGGACTCCCCCTCCCCTTTTGAAGAAAGGGGGGAGGGCAACCCAGTAGCCCCCCCCCCTATTCCCCACCCCACCTACCAGCGTTTCAATTGAACTATTCCGACATTTAAATTCTGTCGAATCTGGCCTTAAAGTTGTGGATGGAGGTGGCTTCCACAACTTCTTTTTCAGCTTTCCAGTTGTTAACTACCTGTACAGGTTACAAATATTTCCTTATGTTGCTTCAGCTCATTTTGCATTTGCAGCTTCTATCCATGTCCTCCTTTGGTGTGATGCGTGGTGATTGTTGTTGGTTACAGTGTGATGCATGGTGATTGTTGTGGTTACAGTGTGATGCGTGGTGATTGTTGTTGGTTACAGTGTGATGCATGGTGATTGTTGTGGGTTACAGTGTGATGCGTGGTGATTGTGTGTTGGTTACAGTGTGATGCATGGTGATTGTTGTGGGTTACAGTGTGATGCGTGGTGATTATTGTGGGTTACAGTGTGATGCGTGGTGATTATTGTGGGTTACAGTGTGATGCGTGGTGATTATTGTGGGTTACAGTGTGATGCGTGGTGATTGTTTGGGTTACAGTGTGATGCGTGGTGATTATTGTGGGTTACAGTGTGATGCGTGGTGATTATTGTGGGTTACAGTGTGATGCGTGGTGATTATTGTGGGTTACAGTGTGATGCATGGTGATTGTTGTTGGTTACAGTGTGATGCGTGGTGATTGTTGTTGGTTACAGTGTGATGCGTGGTGATTGTTGTTGGTTACAGTGTGATGCGTGGTGATTGTTGTTGGTTACAGTGTGATGCGTGGTGATTATTGTGGGTTACAGTGTGATGCGTGGTGATTGTTGTGGGTTACAGTGTGATGCATGGTGATTGTTGTTGGTGACAGTGTGATGATTGGAATTGCTGATGTGTTACAGCATGATGATGGTGTGTGTCAGTGTGTTGGTGGTTTGTTATAGTATGATGGTGGTGTACTACAGTGTGAAAGTGTGGTGTTACAGTGTAATGATTTTGTTACAGTGTGAAGGTGGTTTGTTAGTGTGGTGGATGGCTATTGTGGTATAATGGATGGTGGTGTGTTAGTCTAATTGGTGGTGTAATGGGTGGTGATGTGGGTTTTAGAGTGTAATGGGTGGTCATGTGGGATTTAGTGTAATGGGTGGTGATGGTTGAGTGATATGTGGTGATAATGTGTTACAGGGAGGACCTGGAAAAATACAGGTTTGGAAACAAGTTTGTTAATTTTTTAAACAAATTAGTAGAAGGAAACATAATGGACATAATCACTTGATTGTTTCAAGCATAGGTTTGACATATACAGTACAGTATATATAAATAAGGTTGGGTGGATATAGATATAGGTTGCCTCCTATTTTTACTCATAAGCTGCAGTTTCCTTTATCCATACACCCAACCACATGGGTTGAACAGTAGGGCGACGGTCTCGCTTTGTGCAGGTCGGCATTCAGTGGACAAGTTCTATATAGTCGTAATGATTTGGCACTGTCTCCTGATAGGTCCCTTCCCTTATTCCTATGCTGGTATGTTGGTGTGTGGTAGTGGTGTGTTAAGGTGTGATTGATGGTAACTTGAGAGTGTGATGTGTTGCAGGCATGGCTCGGCCACTATCCTGACGGCCGACGATGGGGAAGGTGACCTATACAACGCATCCGTCTCACTGGAGGGACGCCAGCTGCTGGAAGTGGACAAGCAGGAAGGTGTTCATGTCGGAGGCTCTCCGGAGTACCTGGGTGTGAGTGTCTTCAAGATCAAGGGCGACTACCGTGATGGTAAGGAGACCCACTTCTCACCAGCCCACTGTGTCACCAGCAGTACTTTCTCCTCTAATGTTGAATATCCAGGCTACGTAAGAATTACGGTAATAATTTAAATATCGGAATGCTTTAAAAGACAATAGCTTCACAAATAATAATATTTTATTACGATGCTTTTGCAGTAAAGACCATATGGCAAATTCAAGTAGTTATTGATGTGTTGTGATAGAAATTTTATATCCTTTAAGTAGTTATGTTACAAATGAAAGATATACTATATAACAAAGAAAGTATTACCACCACAAAGTTGACCTACTGCAGAGCACTGTAACATTAGGAAAGATTGACATCTATGGTTTTTTATGTACACAAAGTGCGATTACAGCATTTGTTTACACCATTTCTCACCAAGAATATTCACGTATTATTTTATAATTTTAACACATGATCTACTACAGTCCTTCATTATGGAAATATTTCATCTTAACAGCTTCTCTATAAAGATGATGCATTTCAAATAATTTAGGGTAATAATTGAGAAAAACTAAAAAAAAAAGAAAGAAAAAAGAAGAAAATAAGGACTGACACTTTGAAGCTATTACTCGATAGACGTTTTATAAATTCCCAGCTCTGTAATCTTTACTTAAACACTACAAAAATCAGCATCACTAAAACACCTTGCCAAACCTTACCTAGACCTAACAACCCATTCAACCCCAATATAAACTAACATTGAATAATATTTGAGGAAACTGCATATCAGAAGTGGAACTGTTTAGCAGTGATGGCTGAGTAGCAGTGATGGAACTGTGTAGTAGTGATGGAACTGTGTGTAGCGGTCATGGAACTGTGTGTAGCGGTCATGGAACTGTGTACAGTATAGCGGTCATGGAACTGTGTACAGTATAGCGGTCATGGAACTGTGTACAGTATAGCGGTCATGGAACTGTGTACAGTATAGCGGTCATGGAACTGTGTACAGTATAGCGGTCATGGAACTGTGTACAGTATAGCGGTCATGGAACTGTGTACAGTATAGCGGTCATGGAACTGTGTACAGTATAGCGGTCATGGAACTGTGTACAGTATAGCGGTCATGGAACTGTGTACAGTATAGCGGTCATGGAACTGTGTACAGTATAGCGGTCATGGAACTGTGTACAGTATAGCGGTCATGGAACTGTGTACAGTATAGCGGTCATGGAACTGTGTACAGTATAGCGGTCATGGAACTGTGTACAGTATAGCGGTCATGGAACTGTGTACAGTATAGCGGTCATTGAACTGTGTAGTGGTGGCGGAAGTGTGTAGCAGTGACGGAGCTGTATAGCAGTGATTTACCAGAATTTACCTGAGGGCCACTAATACTAGTGGCCTCTATGACGGCAGGAAGCCGGCGGCTTGTCAAAGGTCCCCCCCCCCATTTACCCTGATGATCTTTTCCAGCTGTATTTTAAAACCAGCAGAGTTTTGGCATTTACAGCTTCAGCGGGTAGGCAGTTCCACTTGTTCACAAACCTATGGGTGAAAAAGCATCTCCTCTTTTCTGTCCTACATTGTGGCTTGTTGAGCTTGAACCCGTTGCTCCTCGTTCGTGTTACATGTGACCTTTTGAAGAAATTGTCAGGATCGACATGCTCAAAATTGTTCAGTATTTTAAAGGTTTCAATGAGATCCGCCCTCTCATGCCTGGATTGCAGTGTTTAACTCTGTGGCTCTCAACTGTTCCTGATACGAGAGATGACTAAGCTCTGGGATGATTTTGTTGCCCAATGTTGCACCTTCTGCAGAGCAGCTGTCTTTCTGAAAATGAGGTCTCCATGCCTGGATTCAATAATCCAGGTGGGGGTGCACCAGAGACCTATACAATTGAATGACTACTTTTTCCTTGAAGGTAAAGGTACATTTGATTATTCCCAGGGTTCGTTTTTTTTTTTTACTGCCGCTCCCACTTGTTGTGCAACTTTTAGTGAATGATGGATTCTGACTCCAAGGTCCTTTTCTTCATATATCAGTTGTTAGGTAGTGCTGTCAATTTGGTTAGTTGTGATGTGGATTGTTATACCCCCTTGCAAGGTCTTGCATTTCTCAACATAAAAAAGCATTTGCCAGTCATCTGACCATTTGTGGAGTTCATGTAGATATCTTTGTAAGGTTTTGATATCACTTTCCACTTTACCATAGATCTTTGTGTCGTTCAAAACTTTGATGATGTGGTTTGTAATATTCTCATCAATGTCATTGATGTATGACAAAAAAGGGTTGGCCCCAAAATGGATCCCTGTGGCACCCCACTTATCACATTTCCCCAGTGAGATTCATTCCCATTTTGCACGACCCTTTGTTTTCTATGTTTTAACCATTGTTTTATCCATTCCAGTATTCTCCTATTTATTCCATGAGCTTGTAATATCCTTGTCAGTCTCATGTAGTACCTTGTCAAAAGCTTTAGCAAAGTTCCTGTAAGCTACAACTACCAGAAGTCATTTGTCTGAATAGCCTATTACTGTTTCTAGACATATGAGCAGGTTAGTAAGGCATGATCTTTTTTTAACAAACCCATGTTGGGTTGATTTTACAAGATTGTTCTTTGAGATGTTGTATGATTCCCTCCCTCAGGGTTTTCTCCATGAGCTTGCAGATGTGTGAAGTCAAGCTGATCGGACGGTAGTTTTCTGCCCAGTGCTTTCTGCCTTTTTTTTTAAAATAAGGGTAATATTTGCATATTTCTAACCCAAGAAAACTATTCCTTGGTCTAGGGATTTTCTGAAAAGGAGTTTCAGTGGTATGCATAGTGCATTTGCCAGATCCTTTACGACTTTGCCCTTTATATATATACAGTATATATATCTCATAATCTACGGTGTTCATTGTGGATTTACAATCTCCAGAGGTTCCGTTTAGTTATTAACGCTCTTTTTATTACTTGTCATCCATCTTGTTTTCTTTCCTTTCTCCTTTTTGACACACATCTTTGAACGAGTTCAGTAATGACCTTTTTGAAATTTTCCCATGATGTTTCCATGCCATGATCACCTATCAGCTCCCTTTATGAGATGTTTTGCAATTCCTCTCTCATTCCCTAATAGTTTCCTCAGTGGTCTAGGTCGTCATCATCCTGAACCTTTACGAGAGTTTCTGTATTCCATGTTAGAATATTGTGATCACACGATGGAGTGAGCTTTTCCTGTACTTGAAGTTGATCAACCATGCCCTCTTCTGATGTTAGCACAAGATCCAGAATGCTGTTGCCTCGAGTGAGCTCTGCCACATGTATGAGAAATGAGTCCTGCAGCAGGTCTAGAAATTGATCCCTGCTTGCAATGTTAGATTTACCCAATCTATTGTCTCGTGGTTAAAATCGCCCATTATAAGAATTTGGGTTTGTGACTCAGCACTGATCACATTATGCAGATCAGTAACTTCCTTTGCTGTCACTGTCAGTCCTGTAGCATACTCCCCCTGTCGGTATGTTACCATCTTGATCTAGTATATTGCACCATACTGTACAGACTGAGGATCTCTAGTGTTCCTTTCCTCATTGGTGGTTGCATTCAGGTTCTCTTTCACATAAAGCAGTACACCACCTGCTCTTGTTGCTCTGTCCTTTCTGAATGGTGAATAATACCCTGGGAGGAGGAATTCCCCCCTTCAATAATGTTCTCTCATTCCCATGTTTCACTTATGCCAATGATGTGTGGAGTCTCAGCCTCAGCATATGCACACAATGCATCAAATTTATTCACCAGGTTTCTGGCATTAGTGTAGAAGCACTTGAAATTTCTTTTGTTGTTCCTATTGGGCTGAGAGATAGCTCTTAGATTCTGTACATTATTATTTTGTTTGTTGTCACTCCGGTAATGTCCCTGTTCATCTTTAGAGATATATAGGGTTAGTTCTGCCTGGCTGGGTGGAGGACTACATCCTCTCTTCCATCTGCTATGTTGATCACCCATCCTCTCCTGATCACTAGCTTTGAATCTTTGTATATAATTAAATTCTTTAACTCCTTTAACTTTACTCTTAGTACTCAGTCATTTTTTGCTGTTCAACTGTGTGGTCTGTGGAGATATAGACATGGTTATACCCTTCAAGATCTTTTAGGTTATGTGCACTGGTTAGTATCATCCTTTTGTGTTCAAAGTTTACAAGGGTTATGTGTACTATACATGCTTCGGGCTTTCCTAAACTCTCCACATTGGATAGACTAAGATCTTCCTCGCTATCTATCAGTTTCACAATCATTTCCTCAATGATTTCCTGGTCATTCTTGCCCTCTACTTTTGCAAGGTTCCTTATGATGAGTTTTTTTTTTTTAATTCTAGGTTTCCTGTACTCCTGCCAGATTTTCAACTCCACTATCTTCAACTCTTCTTGCATCAGTGTGTGTTCCCTGTGATGAAACTGTAGAGCAATGATGGAACTCTGTAGTGGTGATGGAACTCTGTAGTGGTGATGGAACTGTGCAGCAGTGAGGGAACTGTGCAGCAGTGAGGGAACTGAAACATCATTAGTGAACTGTGCAGCAGTGATCGAACTGTGTAGCAGTCTAGGAACTGTAGCCATAATGGAACTGTGTATCAGTGAGAGAGTGGTGTAGCAGGCATGGAAGGGAAGGGTAACTATCAGGAGAAAGCAATGCTTAATGAAAGCTTTCATTAAGACTATATAGCACTTGAAACGTATGTGAGGATAAGGATTAAGGATAGGACAAAGGAAAGGAAGGGTGCCCAACTACTTGGACACTTGGGAATTGAACGCCTGCCTGCATCAAGCAAGACCATCGCTCTAGCGTTCAGTCCAAGTGGTTGGGCAAAAACTGAGTTGCAGTGAGGGAACTGTGTAACAGGAATGGCACTGTGTAGCAGTCTGGGAACTGTGTAGGAGGGAATGAATTCTGTAGTGGAATTGGAACTGTGTAACTAAAAGTTGGTGAATGTTGACCTTAGTTGGTCTGGTGTCCCAACATCAGGCCATCATCCCAACACTATGCTGGCCTGGTATTGGGACGCACCATGCTGACTGTAGCAGTCAGGAAATTATTCTACTTTACTTTTTTCTCTTATTCATAGCTGTTAATAATTTAATTATACCCGTGTATATAAAAAGAATTAATTTATATGAATATACGAGACCTTCACATTCTGCTTGGTCACTACTTTCCCTGTGCCCAGGTTGTATTGACGACGTGAGGATCTCGGCGAGAAGTGTACCACTTCCCCCAGCGGTCAACAACACCGCTTGGGGCCAGGCCAGCATGTTCAAGGGCGTAGAGCGGGGCTGTGAAGCATCATCTGCCTGCACTAACATCTCCTGCAAGGCACCCCTCATATGCGTCGACACCTGGAGGTCCTACCACTGTGGGTGAGTCTTGCTCGTACTTTTTCTCGCTCTCAGTGGGTCACTATACACTGTTGCACTCACCAGCATTCGTGTGTGTTTTATCATGCAGTAATTCACTTGCGAACAGTATTTGTGGCTCTCAGTGCTTCACTTGTGCATAGATGTCTTGTAGAGCTTTGCTTGTGTAGTCATTGCTTGCAATGTTCATTTGTGTATTCATGGCTTACAATGCTTCACTTGTCCCCAGGCGAAGTGGTAACACACTCGCCTGGCATTTCGCGAGTGCTTTGACCTGGGTTTGTATTCTGGTCGGGGAGGATTTACTTGGCGCCAATCCTTAACCGTAGCCTCTGTTCACCCAGCAGTGAATGGGTACCTGGTTGTTAAACGATTTGGCGGTTCGTATTCCGGGGAAAGTTAAGATTAAGAGCGTGCTTGAAATGCTATGCGTGCTAGTGGCTGTACAAGAATGTAAGAATTTTTGTACATATACAGTATATAAATAAAAAAAAATTGTATTTATGGCTTGCTTCACTTGTGAATAAATGGCTTGCAGTGCTTAACTTGTATATTCATGGCTTGTATTGCTTCATTTGTATATAATGCCTTGCAGTGTTTCACTTGTGAATAATGGCTTGCATTGCTTCACTTGGACATGGAAAGCTTTTTAGTGCTTTAGTTGCGTATAATAGCATGCAGTGCTTCACTTGTGTATAGATTCCTCAACCCGTCCTTGACTCAAGTCCATTACATTCAGCGGTCAACCCCACAGACAAATTCATAAAATTTAACATGCTGTTCATTAAAAACGAGAATTTTCTCAAATATAAATTAATATTATAATAGCATATTGTGCATATATAGGCATATGTTAGGTTAGGTGTTTAGGTTCTGTTGGCGATTATTTGTATTTATAGTATGTGGGTGAAGCATTACAGCATTGTGGTTAAAACAAATTTCGTCAATGAAGCACTTGTTCCAGAAGTGTTTGAATAAAATCAGTTGAGCCGTGTGTAAACCGTTTTCATTCATAAACAGGAGGTTTGGCGGGTGCATGGAATCACTTTTGAGCCTTTGTTTGGAAGACGGGCTGGATGCCTTGTAGTGCTTCATTTGTGTATGATTGGCTTACATTGCTTTATTTGTGTATTTACCTGAATTTACCTGAGGGCCACTAATACTAGTTATGTATAGTGGCCACTA
>WNGS01007182.1:6558734-6577770 GCA_020271785.1 Procambarus virginalis
CATGGCATCATTGGATAAACTTCCAGAACACTCAATACAAAGCAGACTTGGATGCAGTGCACTACAGGTTCTTGAATAAATCCAAATTTTCAAAATTTGCCAATTTGAATTAGCAAATTTCAATTTTACAGTATTGATAAATGCAAGACCATGCATGTGGGGCATAACAACCCATGCCATGACTACTAAATTAAAAGCATTACCTTACAGCAGATTGATGAAGAAAGGGACCTTGGAGTCGAGATCCACCACGCATTAAAAGTTGCACAACAGGTGGGTGCAGCAGTCAGAAAAAGCTGACCAAACTCTTGGGATATTGCTGTATGTGAAACCTGAATGCAACCACCAATGAGGAACTGAACACCATGGGGATCCTCAGTCTGCATATTGCAATATAATAGCTCAACATGGTAACAAATTGACAGTGGTAGTATGCTACAGGAATGACACAGCAACAGCAGAGGAAGTTACTGATCTGCATAATGTGATCAATGTGCATCACAAACCCAAACTCTTATAATAGGTGATTTTAACTGCAAGACAATAGATTGGGTAAATCAAACATCACAAGCAGAAGATCAATTTCTAGACCTGGAGCAGGACTCATTTCTCACACATGGTTGAGCCCACTTGAGATAACAGCTAGACCTAAGTCCATATCTGGACCTAGTCTTAACATCAGAAGGCATGATCGTTCAAATTCAAGTAGGGAAAAAGCTTACTCCATCGTGTGATCACAATATTATAAGATGGAATACAATTACAGAAACTCTCGTAAAGGTCCAGGATAATGACATTCTAGATTACCATTGAAGACACTATCAGGGAATTAGTTTAGTTCATTTATTATGCACCCCCATACCCATCTTGTGGGCAGTAGTGGAAAGGGTTACAGAGGCACATAATGGGGACTGAACCCCACAGTTCATTTAGCTAAGCAAGTTACAATCTTGATGAACTAGTTACAAAATTCATTATAAGTCGTCACGTGAGAGAGGAATTGCAAAATACCTCATGGAGGGAGCTGGTAGGTGATCAGGGCATGTGAAAACATCATGGGGGAAATTTCCAAAAGATCATTAGTGAACTCATACAAAGATATGTGCCAAAAAAAGGAGAAAGAAAAGAAAGGGAACAAGATGGATGGCACAAGTAGTAAAAAGAGAGCTAATAACTAAACTGTCTACAGTATAAATCAACAGTGAACATTTGGATAATGAGATACATAAAAGGGCATTAAATTCAGCTACCCAGGAAATCAGATTAGCCAAAGAAACTACGAAAGAAAACTTGCCCAGAACATAAAGGAAGATCCAAAATCATTCTATGCATATATCTGAAGTAAAGCCAAAACAAAGGACTCTGTAGGACCCCTATAAGATGAAACTAACCAAGTTATATTGGATGATAAAAGGGCAGCAAACACTCTGAATACTTTACATCAGTGTTCACACTAGAAAGATTGAACGAAATCCCATCACCCACACAAGTGTTTGAAGGAGGTGAAGAGAATGAATTAAGTGATATGCCCATTACATGCTACAATCAAGAAGAGCATTGACAAACTAAAAGATTCAAAAGCCCCCCAGTTGTGGACGAAGTTCAATCTAAAGTCGTAAAGGAACTAGCAAAGGAATTTTCTTTTGCAGAGTTATAGACGGAATAAGATAAGTGAGGTGGTGGTGAAAGCGAAAACCGTCAGTAGTTTGTGTTACACGACGAAGAGTACTGGGAAGATGGGACACCACGAGCGCAGCTCTCAATATGTAACTACACTTAGGAGGTGATTACACTTTTTGAGATATTTGAGATATATACAAGAGTTGTTACATTCTTGTACAGCCACTAGTACGCGTAGCGTTTCGGGCAGGTCCCTGGAATACGATCCCCTGCCGCGAAGAATCGTTTTTTCATCCAAGTACACATTTTACTGTTGCGTTAAACAGAGGCTACAGTTAAGGAATTGCGCCCAGTAAATCCTCCCCGGCCAGGATACGAACCCATGACATAGCGCTCGCGGAACGCCAGGCGAGTGTCTTACCACTACACCACGGAGACTGTAATTACTTAGGTAATTACTCTCAAACACACACACAAAATTGTCATACCCTTCAAGAAGACCTGGACAAAATAAGTGTATGGAGTACCATTTGGCAAATGGAATTTAATTTGAATAAATGCCAAGTTATGGAATGTGGAATAGGAGAACATAGACCCCACTCAACCTAGAAATCATGCAAGAAATCTTTAAAGAATTCTGATAAAGAAAGAGATCTTGGGGTACTTCTAGATAGAAAACTATCACCTGAGGACCACATAAAGAACATCGTGTGAAGAGCCTATGCTACACTTTCTACTTCAGAATTGCTTTTAATACTGTACATGGATGGCAAAATACTAAAGCAATTCTTCATGACTTTTGTTAGACCAATGCTGGAATATGCAGTGGTTGTATGGTGCCTATATCTTAAGAAGCACATAAACAAACTGGAAAAGGTGGATACAGTCGTGGTTCTTCCATATGCATGTATGCAATTGGCTTGTACGCATTCTCTCGTATTCACTAAACTCAGACTGGTATTTCTTAAAGCTATTAGCCATTACAAAGTGTTGACATTGCACACAATTGCACTCAAAGAAAAATTCCACAGTTACTATTATTGTGTTGTTCTAACTCATTCATCTCTTATCTCCATCTCTTTTTGCTTCGATAAAACTAAGCATTAACCATTATCTCTCCTCTCCTCTCCCCTATTCCTCTGTAACTCCTTATCATACCCTGTCTCATGCCCCTGTCAGCCACAAAGTGCGGCAGTGCCCCTGGGACGGGTGTATGTCAGAGACCCGGATGACTGGGATGCCGATGCCAAAACCTATGCCTGGAGAACGCCACCACACCCGAGCTTCACCCTCAACGCTACCACGGGCTCCCTGGCTATGATGCCCAGCACCCAGGATGGCAGGTGAGTCAACCCTCAGAGCATGGGAGAAGACCAGGGCAAGGGAGGGCAGGAAAGGTAAACATCTTGCCACACAGAACAGGGAGAGTGAAGAGCATAAACACTTGGGCACATGTGGGGGTGGGGGGGATGGTAAAATTTCTGGGCATCGAGGAGCTTGGGGTAAACGCCTAGAGCACCCAAGCCATGAGGGTGGGTGTGAGGTAAACACCTGGGGGACACCTTTTCTTGTCTCCGTTTCTCCTTTCTCTCCCCTTATCTGTGTGTCTACTTCTGTCTGTGTCTGCTTTTTTCTGTCTGTGTCTGCTTTTTTCTGTCTCTGTGTGTTGTTTTCTTAGTATGTTTTTCTATATGTCTTCCTGTTTCTCGCTTTTTCCTAGTCGACTTTTATATTTTTTACAAGAAAGAGGCAGATAGACAGAAAAACACAAAAAATAACCAACAAAATGACAGAGGCAGACTGTCAGATAAAGGAAGAGACAATGAGAAAGAGATGGGCCTATCTCTGTCTCTCTGTTTCAAGCACGCTCTCATATAAAAAAAATATATAAAAGTCTCCTATTGGTGTGTAATTACCCAAGTGAAATTACCAAAGCGTTGTTCCAGGAAGAGAGCTACGCTCGTGATGTCTCGTCTTCCCAGCACTGTCATATAACGCTTTGAAATTTCTGACGCTTTTGGCCTCCTCCACCGTCTCGCCTAACTTGTTCTAACTGTCTACCACTCTGTTTACAAAAGTGAATTTTCTTATATCTTGGAGTGAGGTGGTTTTTCACTTCAAGGAATAAAAGCTGATGGCGTAACTTGGAGAGAGGTTTACACAGAGCAATGATGCTCTTTCATTTACACACCATCCACTTTCTCATATCACTCTACTACCCTCCATGGATATTTGGTGGATCTGGCAGTCCTTGGAGGAAGTGTTAGTCCCTGAGGTCACCAGGTGACTGGAAATGTGCTGACCAATACGGGACTTCGGTAAGAACATGGAGGCTGTAGTTCACACAAGAGGTATCGTAACACAAAGTTGTCACACCACAATATAACTGTCATGCCACCAGCTCTCACATCTGTGATACATCATTAATCTCCCCATGACCGGCTGAATGATTCAGCCCACCATTCTTGATGTTATGTAACTTTCAAGACGTATTCCTTACCACAGACCCCATTCAACCTCCTCAGGTATGACCTAGGCTTCACCGTGAGCGACGCTAGCCAAGGCCAGTCAGGGGTCAAGGCCAATGTCACGGTGAAGGTCAAGTCATTAAGTCGTCGTGACGTTCTGGCAGCGACACCTCTCACACTGGCTGCTGACCCCTGTCATGTCGTTAAGGAGGGAGAGGTAAGTGAGAGAGAGACAAAGAGAGGGAGGTAGGTAGGAAGGCAGTAAGGGAAGGGAAGGGAAGGGAGGGATAGAGGGGGAGAGAAAGTGAGAGTGAGGAGGAGGAGGAAGGAGGGTGAAAAAAGGCGAGAAGGGTAGAGGGGGAGAGAGAGAAATAACTCATGACATAAATGAGTTTCTAGGAGCAGGAGTCAGATGAGCTTGAGGTAAGGTAAAAACTCTTGCTTGTAGTTTCAATTATGATATATGTAATAGCTCTTGCCTACAAGAGCTGGGGAGCCAAGCGGACAGCACACTGGACTTGTGATCCTGTGGTCCTGGGTTTGATCCCAGGCGCCGGCGAGAAACAATGGGCAGAGTTTCTTTCACCCTATGCCCCTGTTACCTAGCAGTAAAATAGGTACCTGGGTGTTAGTCAGCTGTCACGGGCTGCTCCTGGCGGTGGAGGCCTGGTCGAGAACCGGGCCGCGGGGACACTAAAGCCCCGAAATCATCTCAAGATAACCTCAAGATACAGTCTAACTAGATACAGTACTTCAATTGATAGCCCTAATGAACCCTAGTTTAAATAAAAAAAAAGTAAAAAAAATGTTGATATACTTTCTAAAATCAGATATGTTCCAAACTGTTCTCTCTCATTATACTACGTGCTATTCTATCCCTATCTTGCATACGGTATCTGTGCGTGGGGGTTCAACCACTGCAAACTACCTCAAGCCCATCATCGTCCAGCAAAAATCTGCTATCAGAACCATAACAAATTGTGCTTTCAGACAACACACAGCTCCTCTTTAACTTCCTAAACATGCTAAACATATACTCACTCCACACATTCTCTTGTGCCATTTACATAAATAAATAAATAAATAAATAAAAATAAATGTTTATTCAGGTAAGGTACATGTACACGAGATTTTGTATGTACATGTACAAAACTCTGTTCCTAAATGCAAATCCTGATATAAAACTTTTCCTTGAAAAATGTAACAGAACCCATAATCACCACACCAGAAATAATAGGCTTTGATATTCCCCTAGATTTCAAATAAATCTGTGTAAAGACACTATGCAAATAAAGGACTAGTCTATGGAACTCACTTTCTAATAAATTAAAAAGCTGTCCAACCTATGCCTTATTCAAAAGTAAAACCAAAAGTACCTAATTTCATCCTCATAGTTTCCTACCTAGAGCTTTAAACTCGCCCTGTATCCTGCGCTACTCACCTCCCCAGTATGTGTCTAAGCCATACAAATTCATTGTAATCACTGCTATCAACTTAGATCATGGTTGTGATGTTGCAAATTTGACTACAATGTATCTATTAATAATCCTTAAATTTTCTACGATATACCTACCACACAGTGTGCGTGTGTGGGCTTGATAGCTGAGTGGACAGCACTCTGGACTCGTAATCCTAGGGTCTGGGTTCGATCCCGGCTGATGACAAAAGCGTAATGGACAAAGTTTCTTTCACCCTGATGCTCCTGTTGCCTAGCAGTACATAGGTTTCTAGGCATAGTACATAGGTGTGTGTGTGTGTATATATATATATATATATATATATATATATATATATATATATATATATATATATATATATTTATATATATATATATATATATATATATATATATATATATATATATTTATATTATATATATATACACACAATATATAGATACACACATACTCAGATAAAATATTATGTACATGATAAATAATATAATATGTCAAAAAGTTGTCTAACATGTAATTTAAATAATCCACCATTACCTTCACTGGAACTTGTTATTAGGACTTGACCAGTAATTGGTTTTCTGGATCACAGGAAGGCGTGTCGGTTCTGAGGCAGCTGGTGTTGGCGGCAAAGGCGTGGGTGCGTGGGAGTACCATAGGCACGGTAAGCAGTAGTGGTGCTGGGGTACAGGTGGTGTCGGTCCACCAACTGGGTCAGCCTGCTTCACCCACCAACACATTTCCCAGCACGCCCCACATAACCCCAGCAACACCTCACATCAGCCCCACAACGCCAACAGCTACAAGAGTGTGGCTCACCTCCCCAGGTGTGGCAAATCTTCACCACATTCTCCTACACCGAAGGGAGGAGGTGAGGCACTGTATGCTTGTTTAACAACTGTCTACACTGAGACAATAACCTCCTAACAATGTATTGCGAGTTATAACGAATGCGCGCACACATCTAAGTACAGATTGCGCTGAAACAAGTCGACTTTCAGAGTCATTCATATAAAGTAATTGGTTATAACTTATATAGGTGCATTGTTATAGAAAGAATAACAATGCACCTGTATTCTTATAGCTGATACAGGTGAATTTATATTTCAACCCTCTACCAAAGCTGAGACAGGCTGTTGGGGTGAGCATAATGGAGGTGGGAGTGGGCTTGTGCCAGGAGGCTGCCCACAAAACCTGCAAAGGTGGGTGTTGGGCGCGGTCTTCAGTCGGTGGACGCTTTGCAGTGGTAGACGCTAATACCTCGGCAGTGGTGGGGCCCTGGCTAGACGTGCACACCGGCTGTGGTTGCCAAACAGGCTCGACTGATGACACATGGGCCACCTGCACTCCCAACACCTGTCTCAATGGTGGCCGCTGTATTCCTACTGTTACAGGCACAAGGTGAGCTATGACACACCTGTCTTAACAGCATGTGCTTTTCGTTTTAAAAGATCATCGAAATAGTTTTCTAATGGGTTGTAATTTTAGGTTGGGTTGGTTGAGGTAGGTTCTCTCTCTCTATGATGAAAGGATGGATACATACTCCTCTATGTATCCATCTATTTATCAATCCATCCAGCTATTTATCCATATACATACTCATTTGTTTATCCAGCTATTCATCCATCTGTACTCACCTAGTTGTACTCACCTAGTTGTGCTTGCGGGGGTTGAGCTCTGGCTCTTTGGTCCCGCCTCTCAACCGTCAATCAACAGGTGTACAGTTTCCTGAGCCTAATGGGCTCTATCATATCTACATTTGAAACTGTGTATGGAGTCAGCCTCCACCACATCGCTTCCTAATGCATTCCATTTGTCAACCACTCTGACACTAAAAAAGTTCTTTCTAATATCTCTGTGGCTCATTTGGGCACTCAGTTTCCACCTGTGTCGCCTAGTGCGTGTGCCCCTTGTGTTAATGTGTGTGTGTTCATGTGTGTTACTCACCACAACTGTTTAGATCATGTGTGTTACTCGCCATAACTGTTTAGCTCCCTAATATCGCAGCCATGTAGCCAAATCATTTCCTGGAGCAAGTGTTTGAAATTGATTTTATTTGTTTATAATTTAATTAGTTTAATGCTAAAATATCTGATTATCTTAGAAAATATATGAATTTGTTCAATTGATATTTATATTACAGATGCATATGTCCTTTTGGCACCCAAGGGTCACGTTGTAAGATCCTCAGCAGACACTTCGAGGGTGGGGTTGCCCCCTTGGGTGGCACAGTGGACACTATTGCTGGTGGAAGCTGGGCCTGGGTGTCCTCGGTGCCCTCCTGTACCGAAGTTCACTTGAGTTTCGAGATTCTCACTAGCTCTGAGGATGCTACACTCCTCTATTCTGGTCCTGACAACTTGCCTCCAGCTGCAGGGGCTCCAAGCGATGTGGTAGCTCTGGAGTTGAGGGGAGGCCGCCCTTCTTTACTGCTGGACCTAGGCGCTGGACCAGCCTCCCTTACTCTCAATGCCTCCTACTCCCTCGCCGACAACACCTGGCACAGACTCGATCTCATCTGGAAGGACGAGGTGAGGGACCTGCAGCTGTTGCCTGTAGTAGCATCAAAGTTGTAATATGGCTTGCATGGGTTGTCTTAACATTTGTTCTATATTCCATAAGTGTTTTGTATCTCGGCTGAAAACAATGAGTGCCACATTGTGATCAGTTTGCATGTGTCTTTTTGGAGCTCCTGTTTATAGGTGACAAGTCAACCTTCTTGAAAGCTTATGGTACAGTCAAAATAGGCTCAGAACAGACTGAACCTAGACATTCAAAATAGCAAAGCAGTACCAATGTAAAAATGTTCAGGGTGCCCACCTGAATGCCTTCAAGATAATTCCCCAAAAATGCCATTGTGGGTTTTCCGGCATTTTGAAAACGAAATCTGCCGTATTGGATTTTCGTAAGGGTTTACGAAAGCATCTAATACAGGCAAACTAATTGACCTGGAAGTTTTATTATATTTTTTTATGGCTTTAAGAGAATGTGCTTTAATAGTAATATAATATTGATCACCATATTTTAAATTTTTTGCTCATTGTTGTGAAAAATAATTTTGCAACATTTTCTGCTCAAAATGTTACATCTCTTCTATGTAAAATGTAAATTTTTTAAAAATATGGGACATGCCCAACTATTTTCACCAATTTTGTGGGGAGGTAATTATTGGGGCTTTGCTCCCTCTTAATAGGACCAATTGGACCAACCCTAACCACCCTGTGTTCATCGCAAACAATTTTCCCCCTGCTAACCTAATTTAACCCCAAAGCATTTTGCCTCCAACTTTGGACAGACAAACATACAGCCTGCGGTCTACCCTCGTGCCCGTGATGTATGGCAATATGCTGCTCTCGCTTCTGTATTTGTGAATATGTCTTGGGTTGACCTTCTCAGACGGGTTTTGAAGGTAGAACAGGGTCCTGGCCACCATATGTCTTGTCAACATTCCGGGCCCTCTGCGGCCATGTGTTGCTTTGGGGTGTCTGTCGCGGTTTGTTATCTTGTCTTTGTTGTGAGACCCGTGGTGCTGCCACCTCCCAGGTACGTCCCTGTTTTTTTTTACTTTTCTGTTGATTAATAGCTTCAAGGAGCTGACAGGGCTCCCCACAGAAAACCAGTTTTGAATGTAATGAAATGCCAATATCTGAGCTAGCCCCGGAGGCTCCCTGACACCATCCCTTTCCCTGGTCAGTGGTTTTCATCGTTCTACGAACTGGAGGGTTGAGCTGCCAGCTTGCCTGAACGAACTTCCCCTCCCCCCTGTTGTGACTCAAATGAGTGGGCGCGCTAATCGGATGTTAATTTGCTTGTTTATTTGCTTTCTTTGGGGGGGTGGGAGTTCTTTGACTTTGTTTGAATGTAGGTTGCAATTTTCACCAGTTGGAAGTTTGTACTGTTATGCCTACCTTTCTGGGGGTATACCCTGGTTTATGGCAGGCATGACATATTCTAAATATAGAGTGCACAGATGGCCATTGCTCCCTGTGCCTCTGAGGGGGACCAGGTTGTGGCTCGTGGTCCCTGGTATCTTCTCGAGAGGTTATCTTGAGATGATTTCGGGGCTTTGTGTCTCCACAGCCTGGTCCTCGACCAGGCCTCCACCCCCAGGAAGCAGCCCGTGACAGCTGACTAACACCCAGGTACCTATTTTACTGCTAGGTAACAGGGCATAGGGTGAAAGAAACTTTGCCCATTGTTTCTCGCCGGCACCTGGGATCGAACCCAGGACCACAGGATCACAAGTCCAGCATGCTGTCCGCTCGGCTCCCCGGCTCCTGGGTCGGCCTCCCAAGGTAGGCAGAACTCCTGAAACTGATGGTGCTCAAACTAATTAAGCACATATCAGTCTGGATATCTTCAGGGAGCCTCCGGGGCTCGTCCAGAAAATGGTGGTGGTATTACATTCAATGCTTTTTTGTTAGAGCGAGGTCAGATTTAAATAAACCTGAAGCAGAGTTGCTCAATGCACTTGCAAAGCTTTGTCAAATGTTATTGTTATATGGAACCTGTAGCATTTACTCATACATGCCATCTTTCCTCCCCAAGCTAGTGGAGATGATCGTGGACCTATGCTCTGGTGCCAGCATTGACGGTCCACCAACCACACCCAAGACATCCGCTGTCAATGCTTCTGCCACGCCCGCATCCTCCCCGCCCATCCCACCTGATGCCCACACTTGTCGGGGAGCCGCCAGATTGCCCGGTGGCGCCTATTTGCTAAATGCAGCCCAGCCTCTGCAGGTGGGCGGGTTAGCCCACCCGGCTCCCCCTCACACGGTCTATGGCTGGACACAACCACTCGTTGCTCGCCCTTTGAGCGGGTGTGTCAGGAACCTTAGAATCAACCGGGAGGTGTGTATGCTTGTGTGTGCCTGCCGCTGTTGTAAGGTTGGGGATTGAAAGCCGTACCCTAGAGTACAGTTATATACACCTGCTCTTACTCTTATAATTATAAATAAATAAACAAATAAAAATAAAAAAAAAATATATATATATAATATAATATAATATAATATAATATAATATAATATAATATAATATGAATGAATGAATGACAGTGTCAGAGCACGGAGAAAAATTGAAACAGGAATTTCCTTAAGTACTTTCGTATATTAATACATCTTCAGAAGGAGTGGTTTTACAGGTCGAGTACTGGACATAAATAGGCAGGAGAGAATGGTGGAGTGAGATGAGGTACAATTCGTGGACACTGCAGAGGGCCGATTGGCCCATCCGATGCAGCAACCACACACTGGCCCACACATGGATAATTATAGCATAAAATAGTAAATATTTACAATGAATTAGTGAGACAAATGTGTTCCTATGATCCTACTTAAATCGCCCTTTAATTGATCTATTAAAAATGGATCTAAGTTATAGAAGCCACTGCTAATGTTCAAATTACTGAACTCACGGGAGACATCTCCCGTCACGCAGGGTGCAGTCGCACCCCCACAGATCTCCAGTATCATCTATTGATACTGGTGATGGCTCAAAAGGGCCACCACTTACGAGCCATTCATGCCCGTGCCACCTTTTGGATGGTTTAATCTTCATCTTAAGACATTCACAAGGGAGACATCTCCCGTCATGCAGGGTGCATTCGCACCTCCACAGATCTCCAGTATCAGCTCTCGATACTGGTAATGGCTCAAAAGGGCCACCACTTACGGGCTATTCATGCCCATGCCACCTTTTGGATGGCTTAATCTTCATCAATCAATCAATCTTCAAATTACTTTCTTTTGTGATCTGTATCAAAGCAGATTCAATTATGTTTGTTATAGGTGCTTTTACAATTCGTTATTGAAGAAGCCATCTCCCAATCAATTTGGTGAGCATCTTCTGACAGATGAACAAACAAAGCATTAGACAATTGGCCCTGTCTTAGAGTATTTATGTTGCGAAATTCTACATTTCAAATCTTTAGATGTTTGCCCAACATAAAACTTATTACAGTCTTTACAAGGTATTTTATAAATGACACAATTATCACTACGAGGGCTGTTTGTAACTAATAGCTTACCAACAGTATTATCGTAGCTAAACAATTCATGTATATTAAAAAGTTAAGGCCTTGACAATATTCTCAAACCCAGAGAAATATGGTAAACATAACACATTCTTTGGGCGAATTCTTTCACTGCATATATTATTATATGTACGACGTGCTTTGCTACGGCAAACGTCCAAAAAAACTCAGTGGGTAACAAAGCTTGAGACCAATCGAATCGATATTCTTGAACTCTTTGTCTAAAAATTCTGGACTCACAACTCGAAGAGCTCTTAGATACATTGAAGAAAAAATTGAATTTTTCACATTGTATCTATGCCCTGAAAAATAATGAACATAGGATAAATTATTCGTAGGTTTTCTGTAGACATTAAACTTTTGTGAAAAATCCTCCCTATGAATAAGTACATCTAGGAATGGCAAACATTTATCAATTTCAGTCTCCATAGTAAATTTTATAGAGATGACTTGGTCATTATTGTAGACTTGAATTTGTAGCCAAACTTAATGACCAAGTCACCCTCAGAAGAATCTTATTATCAGAAGAATAAAGAGAGAGATCTAGGGGTGGTTCTAGATAGAAAACTATCACCTGAGGACCACATAAGATATTGTACGAGGAGCCTATGCCACGCTTTCTAACTTCAGAATTGCTTTGAAATACATGGATGGCGATATGGTAAAGAAATTGTTCACGACTTTTGTTAGGCCAAAGCTAGAATATGCAGCAGTTGTGTGGTGCCCATATCTTAAGAAGCACATCAACAAACTGGAAAAGATGCAGACATGCTACTAAGTGGCTCCCAGAACTGAAGGGCAAGAGCTACGAGGAGAGGTTAGAGGCATTAAATATGCCAAAACTAGAAGACATTAACATTGTACAAGTCATTGACGAGACTGTGACATTGTACTCGTGCTGTTTTTTTTTTCTTCCTAGTGAAGGGTCTGCCCTGTGGTGTGTTGACCCTTCTCATTCTGTATTCTTGGTGGTCCTCCACTATGTCTCTGTGTGTGTGTGTACACATGACGGGGGCCTCACTCCTTCAACCCTAACTCTCCAACATCCTCCTACTACAATACTGTTTGTGGTTTTATTACACTATATACACACATTATATATAAGTATCTGTTTTGTTCACCATAACTGTAGACTAAGCTGGGATGGTGTCCAAACAACATAGTGGCAGCAAAATAACTGCATGACAAGTCACACAGCCTCGTAGCCTGGTGGATTGCGCGCAGGACTTGTAATTCTGTGGCGCGGGTTCGATTCCCGCACGAGGCAGAAACAATGGGCAAAGTTTCTTTCACCCTGAATGCCCCTGTTACCTAGCAGTAAATAGGTACCTGGGAGTTAGTCAGCTGTCACGGGGCTGCTTCCTGGGGTGTGTGTGTGTTGTGGTGGAAAAAAAAAAAAAAAAAAAAAGTAGTTAGTGTAGTTAGTAAAACAGTTGATTGACAGTTGAGAGGCGGGCCGAAAGAGCAAAGCTCAACCCCCGTAAAATACAACTAAGTGAATACAGCAGCCAGCAGACGATGCTATGAGACAATGCCACCTCTCTCCCCCTCCCTCCCTCCCTCCTCACCAAGATTACTCCTCCCATCATACTATGCACTTTGCTAATTCTTACCACAATGCTGCTATTATCAGAATCCTCGTCACTAAATCCTGTAAATGAATAATTTTCCAAAAGTTTATTTTGTAAAGGAACATGAGAAGTCGATTGAAGATTCTTAGATGGACGAAATAATGGCAGCATGCTGTGGTTACTGCAGTGAACATCTTGAACAGCATTGTGTTCATTGATATGAATATTGTACACAGTCTTTATCACAGTCAGGCTCTTATGTAATACTATCATGACTAAATAATACTGTTACATATATATTTTGACATTTTTAGGTGATGCTGTGGTCGCAAGCTGAACAGCAGTGCTGTTAGCTCATGCTGCGTGCGCCCGCCTTGGTTCCTCAATCAGTACTGAGGATCTCTCACTCAGGAATGTTGCCCACTATTTTTTTTTAAATGGTGTCTGTTTACACGTGCCCTGAGGAAGCTGACTAGTGGCTTTACAAGAATGTAAACACAATGCTACATACTCTCACAAACCCCATGTACCTTCTTGTGTATATATATATAAATAAATAAATAACTACTGCTCATGCCTCTTGCAGCTAGTGGACCTCGGCAGAGACGTACTTGGCCATCGAAGTATCCCTGGGTGTCCTCTGTCGAATGTGCGTCCAGTGGCATAAACTGTGGTGTCCATGGCAGGTAGGCTGGTTATAACTGTTTCTCTCTCTCTCTGTCTGTCTGTCTGTCTCTGTGTCTGTCTCTCCTCTCTCTCCTCTCTATCTCTCTCCTCTATCTCTGTCTCTCTCTGTCTGTGTCTCCTCTCTCTGAATGGAGAAATGTGATAAGTGGGGTGCCACAGGGGTCCATTTTAGGACCCACCCATTTTGTCATATACATCAATGGCATAGATGAGAATATTACAAACCACATGGTTGTATGTTTTATGCCGGCATACACTGATCACGTAACGAAAGATCGCTTAAATAAATCTTTGCTATATGTACTTATGCACCATCAATTGAGAAAAATACACATTGATCTATCTCTTACATGAATATACAAGCTGAAGAGTATTGAGTACATAGCCTGGAGTAGCCAGTGGCAGTACTCGATCTGGAACATGTGTAACGTGTAGCCCAGGTTAGCATGTAGCAGTACTCAATCTGGAATGTGTAACGAGTAACCAGCTGTAGCTTTGGGCAGGACTCATCCTAGAATATGTGTAACGTGTAGTCCAGACTAGCCTGGTGGCAGTATCCAACACGGTTGCCTTTACCTGGTGAATTTCTTGTATTCCTCAACAGGTGCAAAGGCTCTCCAGGGCACCTGAGGTGTGAGTGCCTTCCTGGTTGGACGGGACAGGACTGCGCCTCGCCCACCACTCCATCAGCCTTCCAGATGAACAGCTACGTGAAGCTCGCGCTCTCATTCACACCCCTCGCCTACACCACCACCGTCCATCTCAGGTGAACTGTTCACTGAAATGGTTTTACTTCTCACATACTCCTGCCTAACTAAGCCCTCAGTACATTTAATGACATTTAAGGCACTTGGTATGGCTGCTCTTACAGATGCTCATACCATGGGTTTATGCATATCCTTCCTTACTAAACCTTAGGTTCACTCAGGAAAATACTGTACACTTAACATTGTACGCTCAAATATATGTTCACATTCACAGCTTAAATGAGTTAAGCAGATGCTTACCTTACAGTGCTGTCTAACAGTGAATATGGAGAAATAAGGACTCGCGCCTTCTAATATTTATTTATTATTTCTATACAAGAAGGTACATTGGGGGTTAAGAGAGTACATAGCAATGATCATTTTACATTCTTGTAAGCCACTAGCATACATAGCATTTTGGGCAGGTCTTTATCTAACAGATAATTTAAGTAGGTAATTTCTAGCAAAATTGACAAAACATATTTACAGGTAAATTGTAAGAAAATTTGACACAATATGCAAACATTAGCTTAATATACAATAATGACAATACAGTACACAATAATGACAAAACATAGTAGGTACATTAGGGTAAAATTTTAGGGTTATCAACTGGTTCATTGTAGCACAATTTGAGGATCATTTAAAGGAATAATGCAGTAAAATATGCACTCAATACAGCAACCATGATATACAGTGATAGCAATGATGACAAAGGTAAAGATTGTATAGCTTAGGTACATGTATTGGGGGATTGGGTAGCACTAGACACAGTGCAAGTATAAAGCACAAGGTAGGAAACTATGAAGATGAAATTAGGTATGTTTTGGTTTTATTTTTGAATAAGGCAAAAGTTGGATAGCTTTTCAATTCATTAGGGAGTGAGTTCCATAGACTAGGTCCCTTTATTTGTATAGTGTGTTTATATTGATTAAGTTTGACTCTGGGAATATCAAAGAGATTTATTTCTGGCATGGTGATTATGGGTTCTATTACGTGTGTCCAGGAAGAGTTTTAGAACAGGGTTTGCATTTAAGAACAGGGTTTTGTAAATGTAAATTGCACAAGAGAATGTGTGGAGTGTATGTGTTTCACAAGTTTTGGGATTTAAACAGGTGGGCTGAGTGTTGCCTGAAGGCAGAGTTTGTTAATATTCTGATAGCAGATTTTTGCTGGGTGATGATGGCCTTGAGGTAGTTTGCAGTGGTTGAACCCCCACGCACAGATACCATATGTAAGAGAGGGATAGATTAGCGCATAGTATAGTGAGAGGAGAGCAGAGTTTGGAACATAATATCTGATTTTAGAGAGTAGAATAGAATAGAGTAAACCAGTTGTAAATGTTATGTTTTAATTTAATCCTTCCCTCTTTTGAATTCTGTATCAAATCTGTCTTTTAAAAAATGTAGATGTAGATGCCTTTCATGACTTCATCGCTCAATGAATTTCACTTATTTACCTCCCGTACAGCATACGAGTATTTGTTTACATTTCTTCTCATTTGCATTTCCAGCTACCACTTATTTGTTTCTTGTGCCACTTCCTTTAAATTAAAAAAGGAATTCTTTTGTCCAAGTTGTCTATCCCATCAATATCTCATATGTACTGATCATATAAACTGTTTCTGATCTCTCTTCTCTATGGTTATCTTGAGGTTATCTTGAGATGATTTCGGGCTTTAGTGTCCCTGCGGCCCGGTCCTCGACCAGGCCTCCACCCCCAGGAAGCAGCCGTGACAGCTGACTAACACCCAGGTACCTATTTTACTGCTAGGTAACAGGGGCATAGTGAAAGAAACTCTGCCCATTGTTTCTCGCCGGCGCCTGGGATCGAACCCAGGACCACAGGATCACAAGTCCAGTGTGCTGTCCGCTCGGCCGACCGGCTCCATATTTAGCTCCCAGAACCTGCCCTAGCACCTTTGCCCTCTTGGTTTTAGCACTAATCTTGTTGTAAGCCTCTTCTTTTATCCATTTGGGTCTTGTAATTACCTAAGTGTAATTACCTCTGCTCCGTGGTGTAGTGGTAAGACACTCACCTGGCGTTCAGCGAGCGCTTTGTCATGGGTTCGTATCCTGGCCGGGGAGGATTTACTGGGCGCAAATCCTTAACTGTAGCCTCTGTTTAACGCAAGAGTAAAATGTGTACTTGGTTGTAACAAAGATTCTTCGCGGCGGGGATCGTATTCCAGGGACTTGCCCGAAACTCGACGCGTACTAGTGGCTGTACAAGAATGTAACAACTCTTGTATATATCTCAAAAAAAAAAAAAAAAAAAAAAAAATACAGGGTGAGAGCTACACTCGTGGTGTCCTGTCTTCCCAGTACTGTCATACAACGCTTTGAAACTACTGATGGTTTTGGCCTCCACCACCACCTCGCCTAACTTGCTCCAACCATCTACCACTCTGTTTGTGGAAGTGAAATTTCTTATATATCTCCAGCAGCTTTGTTTTGTTAGTTTAAATCAATGACTTATTGTTCTTGTTTTGTTCTTGAAGTTCCAGGTCACAGGAATTCTTCCTTATCAATTTTATTGATTTCTATTACTATTCTGCATGTAGTTATCATATCGCCTTTTTTTCTTCTGTCTTCTAGTTTTGGCATATTTATTGCCTCTAACCTCTTCTCGTAGCTCTCTTCCTTCAGTTCTGGGAGCCACTTAGTGGCATGTCTTTGCACCTTTTCCAGTTTGTTGATGTGCTTCTTAAGATACGGGCACCATACAACCCCTGCATTACATGGTGGTTGTAAATCACTGCTACCACAATCTTCAGGTCACCAGCAGTTGCTGTTCTTAGTATGTACTCTTGTTTGTTTGTTTATATATATATATACATACAAGAAAGTACATGGGCTATAAGAGTACATAGCATTGATGTTTTTACATTCTTGTAAAGCTACCAACCCACATAGCGTTTGGGCAGGTTCTTATTCTAACATAATTTTAAGTAGGTAATTCCCAGCAAAATTTGAATTTTTTTTTAGATTGTAAGAAAATTTGACAAAGATTAGGAGGTACAAAGCAAAATTTGAGGGTTTATCAACAGGTACATTGTAGCATAATTTGAGTTTTAGTTCAAGGTATAATGCAGTAAAATATTCAATATAACAGCCATGATATAAGATTGTTGATTTTTTTGGGGATAGTAGTAGTAGGGTTATTACTCCTCTTCTGTTCTCCTTACTCAACATCCTCCTGAGATGATTGCGTCTTCTGTAATATTTGACAGATCGCAACCTCTAGAATGTCAAGATCCACGATAGTCATAGTTACATAGGCAGTGTAAGCAGTATGAAGGTTACTGGTGGTGAAAGCTCTTCCACCCTGCAAAGCCATATGACAATCCGGGAGCCGGTCAGCCGAGCGGACAGCACGCTGGACTTGTGATCCTCTGGTCCTGGGTTCGATCCCAGGTGCCGGCGAGAAACAACGGGCAGAGTTTCTTTCACCCTATGCCCATGTTACCTAGCAGTAAATAGGTACCTGGGTGTAGTCAGCTGTCACGGGCTGCTTCCGGGGGTGGAGGCCTGGTCGAGGACCGGGCCGCGGGGACACTAAAAAAAGCCCCGAAATCATCTCAAGATAACCTCAAGAATCCATACCCTGCTAGTTCGACGCCAAGCTCAACCTTGCCAGGTCAGGCTGACATTAGGGTATATATTCTGCCAGGCCAACCCAAAGCTACGCTCCATCCTGCCATGTTAGGCAGATGCCAGGCTCCATCCTATCATGTCAGGCAGACACTATGCATCATGCTTCTTATATTTAGATGAAAAATATCTTGTGGTGTAACTTTGCTCTGGCTATATCGTCGCTTCAGGTTCCGCACGTGGAGGAGGAGAGGCGAGCTGGTGGTTCTGTCCTCCCAACATGGCAGGGACACCTTCGCGGTCAAGCTAGTACAGGGTCGCCTGTGTCTAGTTCTCCAGCTACACCCAGACCACCCCAGGTCACTCTGCCTCACCAGCGCCCAGCTCACGGACGGACGCTGGCACTCTGTTACTGCATCCAGGTACTGTCCCTACCTCCATATACTGTTCCTATCTCATTGCACTGTGTTATGAACCCCAGGTAGCCTAGTGCGGTAGGTACCTTATGAGGGTTATTCTACACACCTGACTAGAGGTAGGAGTCAAGGGAAGGAAGTAAATTAAGCAAACCTCAGTGAATTATGACTAAATAGAGACAAGCAGAGTACGAGCATCTTCAAAAAGCTAGTTGAAATGAAATGTCCAGATTTTGTTACGTGACATGATGCAGATGGAGGGCGTAATGCGTCACTTGAGTTGCAAAGGTCATTAAGGATAGATGTACATCGGTGCCCTCCTGGAAAGAAAGATTACCTAATTTACCGCAACTCTGATGAGCCTGTCGGTTTGCCCAGAGGGATCACGGTGACCCTTGAGAATGGAGACGTTGGTATGGGACTACACATTCCTTTCAACTTTAG
>WNGS01007182.1:6600321-6614456 GCA_020271785.1 Procambarus virginalis
CTCCTTTTCCATTGCCAAAGAGCGATGAACTCATCATTACATGATGACCAAACCACAGACCAGAAGATGAAACGATGAGTTAACATTACAGACGGAAATGTTCAGTATAAAACTGTCCCTTGAACATGCATATGATAACCATCGTGATAATGTATTGATAAACACCAACTCCAAAACAGCTATTCAAGATCCAGGGCATCCCAAAACATGAGACAATGTAAACTTAATCACCACAGTCCTCCTCTTCCAGAAGATTCAACTACAAGGAAGACAATTTACCTAACTGTGCCCCAGTCATTTAGGGATCTGTGGAACTGCCAATAAACTAGGTGAAGAGGAAGCACGTGACAGTAGACTGTCAACATCCCAGTCAGTTCCCTGCAACTGGGAAAACTATGAAGTGAGTCTGGAGTCAACAGTTGCTATTGGTCCACAGTCGTCTGTAACACGTGGGCATCAGCTGCCCGGTATATGGGTGTTATCGGGCACAGAGCATCAACCTTCAGTACAGACACCTCCGGGAGAAGATCGGATAACCCTCAGCAGCTAGCAGCCACTAAGCTACTTGTGTGTGTGTGAGAGATCGGCACCAATACAACACAAGAAGAAAGTATAGATATTGTGGACGACCAAATGACGGTTCCTGAATCATTACTTACTTAACTGTAACAAGTTCCAGCAGCTAAGTAGTCATTTTCAAAATGACTCTATCAGTAACTGATTCAGCCCAATTCCAGTCACAAGGATTGGCCAACTCAAGTACCATTAATTACCATTAAATAGACAATTAAACAATAAAAGTAATAAAGCATTATGAAACTAAAAATGCCTCTGTACTTATGCAATACTGTACAAAAAACCCTTATGTCTGGTTCCTGGGATTACTTTTGCTTCAAAATACAAGGATAAAGTATGTCTTGTCCCTAGGATTACAGTTTGTTTCTCAATACAAGGATAAAGTATGTATGGTTCCTAGAATTTACTTCGCTAATACAAGGATACGGTAAAACTTGGTTTAGTACTGCTTAATAATTTATTCTTCACTTGAACATTTCCAGCACTTCTAAAATTGATTTCAGCACCCCAGGGAATGCTTACTACAGGGGGGGGGGGGAAGAGATACCGAGATCAGGAGAGAGATAATAAACGCTGGTCTGTACTATCAACACTTCATCACTGAGGCCTAACAATATTCTCCCCTGTGCCCTCCCCTCCCCCCAGGTGGTCCCTGGCAGTGGGCGTGGGTGGGACATGTTCCGGGTGTCTGGGCGTCGCGGTGGGGGCCCTGGCGGAGACCTCAGGGCCGTCGCCCCGCTCGATTACGAGAACCCAGAACACCGGCGAGGCTTTCGCTTCAGAGTCCAAGTGACCGACATGGTAGGTTGTCCTGTACCTCCCGCTGGCCGTGAGTTTGCCTTTATAACCAAGTGTGTGTGTGTGCTCACCTAGTTGTGCTTGCGGGGGTTGAGCTCTGGCTCTTTGGTCCCGCCTCTCAACTGTCAATCAACAGGTGTACAGGTTCCTGAGCCTATTGGGTTCTATCATATTTACACTTGAAACTGTGTATAGAGTCAGCCTCCACCACATTACTTCCTAATGCATTCCATTTGTCAACCACTCTGACACTAAAAAAGTTCTTTCTAACATCTCTGTGGCTCATTTGGGCACTCAGTTTCCACCTGTGTCCCCTAGTGCGTGTGCCCCTTATATTAAACAGCCCGTCTTTATCAACCCTGTCGATTCCCTTGAGAATCTTGAATGTGGTGATCATGTCCCACCTAACTCTTCTGTCTTCCAACGAAGTGAGGTTTAATTCCCGTAGTCTCTCCTCGTAGCTCATACCTCTCAGCTCGGGTACTAGTCTGGTGGCAAACCTTTGAACCTTTTCCAGTTTAGTCTTATGCTTGACTAGATATGGACTCCATGCTGGAGCCGCATACTCCACGATTGGTCTGACATATGTGGTATATAATGTTCTGAAAGATTCCTTACACAAGTTTCTAAAGGCCGTTCTTATGTTAGCCAGCCTGGCATATGCCGCTGATGTTATCCTCTTGATATGAGCTTCAGGGGACAGGTGTGGCGTGATATCAACCCCAGGTCTTTCTCTCTCTCTCAGTCTCTTGAAGTATTTCATCTCCCAAATGATACGTTGTATCTGGTCTCCTGCTTCCTACCCCTATCTTCATTACATTACATTTGCTTGGGTTAAACTCTAACAGCCATTTGTTTGACCATTTGTGTGTGTGTGTGTGTGTGTGTGTGTGTGTGTGTGTGTGTGTGTGTGTGTAATCACCTAGTTGTGCTTGCGGGGGTTAAGCTCTGCTCTTTCGGCCCGCCTCTCGGTTATCAATTAATCAACTGTTACTAACTGAACTTTTTCCCCCCTTCTTCGAGGCTATGGGTCCCTATATATATAAATATATAGCATGAGGTGTGTGCGAACAAGCTTGAATGAGTCCCAAGCCAATATGCAACTAAAAACTCCACACCCCAGACGGATTCGAACCCAGACAACCAGGAGCACTATGCACCTTGACGTACTCGCCATAAATTGGTGGGAGGTTTACCCAGTGAGCATCAGATGGCGCAGGAGTGAGTAACGTATAGTTGCGGCGCCAGTGGCGGCAAGACTGAGCACTTCACTTCACCTCCACCTTGTAATCTGCCTCTAGGTGGTTTATATTAGTAATTTGTTACGGTGATCCTGGCCGGGTTTGTTGTAACACATTGCCGGCTTTATCTCAGTCCTCCCTGTCTGCACACTCTCTTCCGCATGGCTCTCCCTCCACACTCAGTCCCTCTCCCTCCACACTCACCCTCCCTCCACACTCTCACGTCTCTCTCTCTCTCCCTCCACTCTCACTCTCCCTCCACTCTCACTCTCCCTCCACTCTCACTCTCCCTCCACTCTCACTCTCCCTCCACTCTCACTCTCCCTCCACTCTCACTCTCCCTCCACTCTCACTCTCCCTCCACTCTCTCACGTCTCTCTCTCTCCCCCTCCACTCTCACACGTCCACACCCCCACTCGCTCCCTCCTCTCTTATTCGCTTCCTCCACATTTACACATCCCTACCTTCTCTCTCTCAAACATTCCTCACTTCACTCAAACCTATACTTCCTATCTGTCTCTCACTCCCTTCACTCACACACCAGCCTTGATTCACTCTCACACCAGCCTCGATTCACTCACACACCAGCCTTGATTCACTCACACACCAGCCTCGATTCACTCACACACCAGCCTCGATTCACTCACACACCAGCCTTGATTTACTCACACACCAGCCTCGATTCACTCACACACTAGCCTCGATTCACTCACACACCAGCCTTGATTACTCACACACCAGCCTAGATTCACTCACACACCAGCCTTGATTCACTCACACACCAGCCTTGATTCACTCACACACCAGCCTTGATTTACTCACACACCAGCCTAGATTCACTCACACACCAGCCTTGATTCACTCACACACCAGCCTTGATTCACTCACACACCAGCCTTGATTCACTCACACACCAGCCTTGATTCACTCACACACCAGCCTTGATTCACTCACACCAGTCTTGATTCCTTGAAATGAAAATGGTTGAGTTTGGAAACTTTTTAAAACTAACTTTCCCTGAACATTTATAAAAACAACAAATATATTCTTAACAATTGCACTATGAAATTTTTGCCAAAACCAAGTGCTCAGTGGTGAGTGGAGCACCAGCCTGCTCTTTATCGTCCAAACTGTCGTTCTTAATGTTGTGTATATCCTTACTTTACAAGAATGTTAAACATCAATGCTATGTACTCGCATGAACTTAATGTACCTTCTTGTATATAAATAAATACGTAAAGATTGAATGTCCCGACGTCCAGACGTGCATGTGTCGTGCCTCGACCTTCCCTCGAGGGCACTTGTCCCTCTATAGAATTCTTGGTGAATCGGATACATGTGATATTGTTCGCCTTATGCGTTTTTGTTCTTGTAGTGACATTTTAAGTGATATTTAGCGCCCTATGATTGTCCCGCACGTTTGATGGTGCTACTTATAGCCTTCCCGGCTTGATGCATTCTTTTGATAATTACGTACTAACTTACTGGAAGGATTATATAATACAGGTTAGTTTAGTTCATTTATTATGCATCCCATACCCATCCCGTGGGCGGTAGTGGAAAGGGTTACAGAGGCACATAATGGGCTCAGGGACTGAACCCCACAATTCATTTAGCTAAGCAAGTTACAATCTTGATGAGCTAGTTACAAAATTCAATATAAGTCGTCACATCAACAATGGGTTCGAGATCGACCTCAAGTACAGGTTCTAAATTAAGCAACTGACATGTGAAGAGCTAGTGTCAAAATTGATATGTTTGTCCTGCACACCGCCCCCCATCCAGTGGGCAGCGGTGGATAGGTTACAATCACTCAGTTACTACCTACAGTTAGCAAACTGGGGATATTTGGCTAAAATTTCTGGTAGCAGATCATTTTGAATGAAATATTTACACATCGCTGGAACATTGGTTATAGAATTGTCTCTAAATTCACGTATCTTTTCGCACTCCATCACATAGTGACGGAGGGTGTGCGAATAATTTTGTTGACACAGTTTACATTTGGTCAGGTCTACATCGGCAGATAATGAGAATTCCCAGAGATACTTGTAACCGAGTCTAAGCCGAGCAGCAGTAACATCTAGAAGTCTGCTGATTTTATTGGATGATCCATAGATGTGTGGCTCCTCTTGCATGATAGTATGATGATGGAATTACTGGTGTCAATTTCACTTTGCCTCAGATCTACAAGATCTTGTTGAAGTTCTCGGTGTACTGCTGCTCTCAGATTGCTCATTGACAATCCAAGGTGACACTGGGCCTCTACCCTTCAGACCGAACTATTTGCCTTGATCCTTGCACTGAAATGTGTACAAGTCTCCAAACTTGATACATTAATTGTAAGTGACTCCTTATCATCCTTAAATGCTCTCAACTCTTTAAGACATAACTGTAACATGCTCGTGTCCGAAGCTAGACACAAATACAACAAAATTATTAAGGATGGTAACAGTCCATTTCATGTGGTCTCCATCTCATGTTGGCCTCCGAATGCATGATAGAGCTGATAAGTTAGCCAAAGAATCTGCCTTTAAAGGAGCCGTTGAGTGTATAATACAGGAAACAATTAATTGTCATCCATTAAGGGCAGACATGGGCTGGAGCGGCCATATTGAAACTAGCGCGTGACCAGAACCTCGCCTAGACTAATAGCCAGCTGAGGCCTACTCATTAACATATAATTACTAATCCTATTTAAATTATACATATATAATTTAATCCCTCCTGTGATGTCTGATCATGTAAGCTAGACTCTAGATTGGAATAGATTCTGGTCTGAGTTCATATGGCAATAATACCAATATCTAAGTAATCGTGTGTCCCATATACTATATTTATTCGTGCAGGTTGCCTAATTAACTGATTAGGTTGGCCACTTGAATGAAGACCACAATAACAAAATTTATGACCCTGAATTAAGTTTGTATAAAACATCCCATATTCACTGGAATGGTTAAACTCAATCGAAATAAAATAATTATTATTAATTACCTGAATAAAGAATCTGAATCTGAATTGCGTGGGAGCATAAAGCAACTCTATGATGTACAGAATTATCATAATAATTTGCTGTAAGTGAAAGTGATTATGGTGGTGGTGACAGTAGATAAGGTGGTTTGGGTGATGAAGATAATAGTGAAGGTGGTTATGGCAATGAAATAGGTAAGTAGACGAAGAAGAGGAGAAGAGGGGGATAAAATGGGGGGATGAGCAGGAATAATGCACTGCTCCTACTCCAGGTAAGTCCACTACGGGCTCACCATAGCCCGTGCTACTTGGAACTTGTTCCAAGTAGCTGAATCTATAACAACAAGAGGAGTAATGAGAGAGGGAGGGACAAGAAGAGAGGGCAGACAGGTTAGAAGAGGGAGGAGAGGAAGTTGGGGGCAAGGGGAAGAGAAGGGGATAAGGGGACTGGGGGGAAGACAAGAGGAGGGCTGGGAAAATGGGGGGGGAGGAGGAAGTCATTAATAAAGAATTGTTTGTACTAATACAAACTGCTAATCCAAGCCGTGACGCGTGCCAAGAGTGGCCATACAGCAGCTGTCTCTCACCTGCAGGGGACGTCTGGCTGGCAGGAGAAGTATCACCTGGACGCTACCTGGGTCAACCTTCACCTGGTGGACGCCAACGACAACTCGCCTACCTTCACCGAGGACCACAAGCACCTCACACTGCCCGAAGATACTCCTATCGGCACGCACCTCGCTACCTTCACCGCTCATGATATTGACGGGGTGAGCAAAGAGGCGTCATAGTAGCAGTGGTGGTAGTTGTTGTAGTAATAGATGTAGTAGTAGTAATTGTTGTAGTTGTAGTAATTGTAGTGATAGTAGTTGTAGTGGTGGTAGTTGTAGTGGTGGTAATTGCAGTACTTGTTGTAGTTGGGGTAGTAACAGTAGTGGTGGTAGTAGTTGTAATATTTGCAGTAGTAGTGGTGGTGGTTGTGGTAGTAGTAGTGACAGTACACAGAGAAATCACCATGATATATCAATGAACAAATTGATATACAGTATAACATCAATATGATTTCTATGCGTATTGAAGAAGGCATCAGCAGTAGAACTTCTAGTTGACAGAGCCCGAGTGCATTGGGGAATTGTGCAAAACCCCAATTAGATTTCAGTGGAAGCCCCGGGACCCTTGTGGGTGCAGTAGTACCTCAGGTTGCAATTCTTTTACCATGTCGTGGTGCAGTCGACTAAAGCGCGCCTGGGAACACCCAGTGCATAGGTTCGAACCCTCTTCATGGCTCCTGTGGATTTGTTTTTTAGTAGTAAGTGTTGGTAGTAGTAGTAATGCTAGCAGTAGTAACAGTGGTGTTGGTGGTAGTAGTAGGACACCAATTTTGTACATCTGTTACATATATTTCTTCATCCTTAGTAAATTGGTTCAGCTCGACTCGCTAAGCTGCACAAGACAAATGGTGTCCGAAATACCACACAACACCATACTTAAGAGCAAGAGAACAATGCTAAAGACAACACAATACCATAGAACCATGGCAAAACTAACACCACATCACAATATATCTTGACAATGCTGATAACAATGTATCGATGGCAGTATCAGTTAGTTATAGTTCATATTATGCACCCCATACCCATCCTGTGGGCGGTAGTGGAAAGGGTTACAGAGGCACATAATGGGCTCAGGGACTGAACCCCACAATTCATTTAGCTAAGCAAGTTACAATCTTGATGAGCTAGTTACAAAATTCAATATAAGTCGTCACATCAACAATGGGTTCGAGATCGACCTCAAATACAGGTTCTAAATTAAGCAACTGACATATGTGGAGAGCTAGTGTCACAATTTATGTTTGTCCTGCACACCGCCCCCCATCCAGTGGGCAGCGGTGGATAGGTTACAATCACTCAGTTACTACCTTCAGTTAGCAAACTGGGGATATTTGGCTAGAATTTCTGATAGCAGATCATTTTGAATATCAACAACACAACTCAGTACCACCAAGGCCTACAACACAACTCAGTACCACCAAGGCCTACAACACAACTCAGTACCACCAAGGCCTACAACACAACTCAGTACCACCAGGGCCTACAACACAACTCAGTACCACCAAGGCCTACAACACAACTCAGTACCACCAAGGCCTACAACACAACTCAGTACCACCAAGGCCTACAACACAAATCAGTACCACCAAGGCCTATAACACAACTCAGTACCACCAAGGCCTATAACACAACTCAGTACCACCAAGGCCTACAACACAACTCAGTACCACCAAGGCCTACAACACAACTCAGTACCACCAAGGCCTATAACACAACTCAGTACCACCAAGGCCTATAACACAACTCCGTACCACCAGGGCCTACAACACAACTCAGTACCACCAAGGCCTACAACACAACTCAGTACCACCAGGGCCTACAACACAACTCAGTACCACCAAGGCCTACAACACAACTCAGTACCACCAAGGCCTACAACACAACTCAGTACCACCAGGGCCTACAACACAACTCAGTACCACCAAGGCCTATAACACAACTCGGTACCACCAGGGCCTACAACACAACTCAGTACCACCAAGGCCTATAACACAACTCGGTACCACCAGGGCCTACAACACAAACTCAGTACCACCAAGGCCTATAACACAACTCGGTACCACCAGGGCCTACAACACAACTCGGTACCACCAGGGCCTACAACACAACTCAGTACCACCAAGGCCTACAACACAACTCGGTACCACCAAGGCCTACAACACAAATCGGTACCACCAAGGCCTACAACACAACTCAGTACCACCAAGGCCTACAACACAACTCAGTACCACCAGGGCCTACAACACAACTCAGTACCTTGAGGATACCTTGAGGTGCTTCCGGGGCTTATCGTCCCCGCGGCCCGGTCGTCGACCAGGCCCTCCTGGTTGCTGGACTGATCAACCAGGCTGTTGGACGCGGCTGCTCGCAGCCTGACGTATGAGTCACAGCCTGGCTGATCAGGTATCCTTTGGAGGTGCTTATCCAGTTCTCTCTTGAACACTGTGAGGGGTTTGCCATTATGTCCCTTATGTGTAGTGGAAGCGTGTTGAACAGTCTCGGGCCTCTGATGTGATAGAGTTCTCTCTCAGAGTACCAGTTGCACCTCTGCTTTTCAACGGGGGTATTCTGCTCATCCTGCCATGTCTTCTGGTCTCATGTGATGTTATTTCTGTGCCTACCCACCAAGGCCTACAACACAACTCAGTACCACCAAGGCCTACAACACAAATCGGTACCACCAAGGCCTACAACACAACTCAGTACCACCATGACAATACTAACAGCACAATTTAATCAGTGTGTTTTTCCTACATCTTGCCTCATATGTCCTCATATCGGACATAGACAAGAGCACAACCTATAGCACTGTATCATCCTTTGCAGATGACACTAGGATCTTCATGAGAGTAGGCAACATAGAGGACACGGCGAACCTCCAGTCAGATGTAGATCAGGTCTTTCTATGGGCTACAGAAAATAATATGGTGTTTAACGAAGACAAGTTCCAGCTCATGCGCTATGGAAAAAATGAAAATATAAAACGGAAACCACGTACAAAACTCAGGCAAATCATAACATAGAACGAAAAGGCAATGTAAAGGATCTGGGTGTACTCATGTCGGAAGACCTTACCTTTAAAGAACACAATAAAGTAGCCGTCACAACTGCAAGAAAAATGACAGGTTGGATAACAAGAACTTTTCACACTAGAGATGCTATACCGATGATGACACTTTTCAAAACACTTGTGCTCTAGAGTGGAGTACTGCTGCACAATGACAGCCCCTTTCACTGCTGGAGAAATTGCTGACCTGGAGGGCGTGCAGAGGTCCTTTACTGCTAGAATCCACTCGGTAAAACATCTAAACTATTGGGACCGACTTAAGAGCCTAAATCTGTATTCCCTTGAGCGCAGGCGGGAGAGATACATAATAATTTACACGTGGAAAATATTAGAGGGGCTGGTCCCAAACCTGCACACAGAAATAACATCACATGAGACCAGAAGACATGGCAGGATGTGCAGAATACCCCGTTGAAAAGCAGAGGTGCAACTGGTACTCTGAGAGAGAACTCTATCAACATCAGGGCCCGAGACTGTTCAACACGCTCCCTCTACACATAAGGGGCATAACTGGCAAACCCCTCACAGTGTTCAAGAGAGAACTGGATAAACACCTCCAAAGGATACCTGATCAACCAGGTTGTGACTCATACGTCAGGCTGCGTGCAGCAGCCAGCCGCGTCCAACAGCCTGGTTGATCAGTCCAGCAACCAGGAGGCCTGGTCGATGACCGGGCCGCGGGGACGATAAGCCCCGGAAGCACCTCAAGGTATCAAGGTTGCCTGAAACAGTGTGTGTGTATTAGTGGCTTTAGGTATAGTAAGTTCTAGCTCAATCTAGAAATCTAACATTCTGTAACTCATGTTGTATGTATATATTTTTACCTGAATAAATATTTATTTTATTTTATAATATTACTGTGGCAATATCTACAACACAACTCATTACCAACATTTATTTATATATATTATATATATACAGTATATATTATACAAGAAGGTACATTGGGTTTATGAGAGTACATAACATTGATGTTTTTACATTCTTGTAAAGCCACTAGCGCACACAGCATTTTGAGCAGGTCCTTAATCTAATAATTATAAGTAAATAATTTCTAGCAAAATTGAAAAAAATGTTTGCAGGTACATTGTAAGAAAATTTGACAAAGATTAGTAGATACATTAAAGACAAATTTGAGGGATATCAAGTGGTACATGGTAGCATAATTTGAGGATTATTTCAAGGTATAATGCAATTAAATATGCATTTAATAGAACAACCATGATATTAGGTGACAGCATTGATTACAATTGTAAAGTTGTATGGTTAAGGTACATATATTAGGGAGATTGGGTAGTACTAGATACAATGTGAGTTTAAAACATTAGGTAGGAAACTATGAAGATGAAATTAGTGCTTTTTGGTTTTATTTTCAAATAAGGCATGGAACCTTATTTAATAAGGCATAGAGTAAAGTTGGAAAGCTTTTCAATTCGTTAAGGAACGAGTTCCATAGACTAAGTCACTTTATTTGCATAGTGTGTTTACACAGATTAAGTTTGACTCTGGGAATATCAAAGAGAGATTTATTTCTGGTGTGAATTGTAATTAAACTTTATAAATATGAATGTTAATAATTTAGTTGAGGTAATTAATCAAAATATTATATTACCCTTTGTCTCAAATTTCTAAATTATATATACTGTATATGTTAATAATGAGCATTTTTTTTGTTGTACACAAATTTCCTTTAAAAAAAACTATATTATATTAATATCTGACAAATTTACACATACTGTATAGTAAAATTTCAAACATTACTGATGGGGGGCCAACTTGATGTCATCATAATTATACACAACAGAATCTGGAGTGCCATCATCAGACACAGTATCTCAACTATATTATCACCATAATTCACTGCTAATATTGGACTGAAGTCATTGTCATTAGTTAACTTTAACTTCACTAATTCAATGCTATTTCACGATAGATTCACAGTACATCGCTTACTATAGCATTTCACAAACATACTCAAGTCATTTCATTTCACACATTGATGATTGGTTGTAAAGTTATTTCACAACCACACTTGATTAACTTACAGGGACGTACCAGTGTCACTCTACGAGGACTGTCTGAACACTCTCATATCTGCCTTGCTGCTTACACCAGCCACAAATATTCCGTTCTCAGGTGTTGGGTTAAACCCTGGTAACTTTCCTTCAAATTTTCACTTCCATACTGAGGATCACTATCCAATATGCAAACATCTCCACAATATATGCAGATCCTTAAACATCTAATTAGCTTTCATAGACAATACAGTCAGCTCCCACCAGCAGCTGGTGCTCATTAGGCCTGTTGACAGGAATGACAGGAATAAGTCAATTATAAACAGAAACGTTTGACTGATTTAGACTTTAGTCCTGCCAATCGCTGGGAGGTTAACCACAAAAGTTTACTAACCATGCAAAAAATGTTCTTTTGTCATGAACAATCTTCGAATTGAAGTAAACTTTTAGCGAATATGCATCGAGAAATTGGGAACACCATTCCGTGCTCTTGTATTACCAGTACTTACTTGCCTTTTATTGCTGCCTTAATGTTTGTCATCAAGTTTCGTCTGCTGGTTGGCAATCATTCCCATCGTCAACATGATCGAGGGAGGGGCTCCTGCCTTCTCCACTTCCAACCCAGAAGCAACATTTTTTTTTTGTGTTCGAGTAACATCACACTTTCCCACATTTCTCTTGACAAAAGCAGCTGTTAAAATGGTGTGAGAGAACAGGGCACTATTTTAAGACTGTTGGTATGAAATCAAGAGCTTGCCTCCTCTTTGCTTGGTTCTAATTGTACTCATAGCTTATCCTAACTTTTATGCTAGAAGTTAGCCTGGGACTTTGTACAAATAAATTATTGGTAGTGAAGTGAGAATCAAATTGAATTTTTACTTGAGAGAAAATTAAGGAGGGGTAAGTTATGGCCCTCGTTACATGATGCTCTTTTTGCCTACAACTACTCCTACTCTATCTCCATCACTAACTCTTTGTATCTATCACTACTTCCCTTTCACTATGCAGTCACAACATCTACCACTATCCCTAACTGGTCTTGTCCTTCAGGGAGGAGAGAGCAGAGTGAATTACACCATTGCCCCGGCAAGCGATCCTGGAGGGCTGTTCAATATGGACGGGACGGGCGGGGTGGTGTTGGTGGGCGAACTGGACCGTGAGAGTGCCCACGACCACACGCTGCTGGTGTGGGCGGTGGATGATGGTGTGCCGCCCAGGACTGCTACAGCCACCCTCACAGTGAGTGTTGATGATGGGTAAGGGTAACAGTGAAGGTCAAGGAAAAGCTTCAGCTCAAGATTAGCATTTAGGAACAAGATTTTGTTCATGAAGATAGCACATGAGAATGTGTGTGGTGAGTGTATGTTTAGTATGTTAAGGGACTTGAATAGAGGGGCTGTGTGTTGTCTGAAGAGAGTTTGTTAATAGTTCTGATAGCAGATTTTTGCCGAGTGATAATAGGCTTGAGGTAATTTGCAGAGGTTGAACCCATGCACAGATACCGTACGTAAGACGGAAATTTTGTTCAAGTATTTTTGGAAGTACAGTATAGGTAGATTCGATATTGGTCTGTAATTGTAATTATCAGTTGTCTCGCTGCTTTTATGAACTGGCGTCACTCTTGCTTTTTTAAGGATATCAGGAAAAGTATGACACTCTAGAGATTTGTTAAATTGCAGAGCTATGGGTAATGCAAGAGCAGGGTCAGCACTCTTACATATCATAGATGGTAATTCAATCATGTTCCTAGCTTTAATTTTGTGATTGAATTGTGGATATAATGTTGGATTGACTGGTAAAAGGAGTAGAGTGTTAGCTTCCTGTGAGATATGTAGTAACATGTGTCTGGGTCTTTAGGATTTTTCTGGCAAGATTAGTACCAATTGATGAAGAGAAGCTATTGAATTCAGTAGCAAAATCTAAGTCTGTCGCAGTATCTAATTTATTTGTACCAAGTCCCAGGAGAAGTTTATCTGCTTGTTATGTGATTGTTGTTTAGACCCTAGGATGTTAGAGATGGCTTTCCATGTACTTTCATATTCCTGTTTGCTTCTTTATATCTATTCTCATAAAATATTCCCTATTTTACGAGAAAATATTCTCTATACAGTAATATGAGAATAATAATCTGATATGTGGATAATCAGACATGACAGATCTCCCCACAAACCCTTCTGTTTTCTTACCGTTATCTTGCAGTCCACTCTCTTACAGGTGAATGTAACTGATGTGAATGACAACCCGCCATTTCTGGCTGAACCGCGGGAAGTACAAGTGGTGGAGAACGCCATGCCGCAGGTGGTGGCCGAGGTCAGGCTCGGTGACCCAGATGACTGGAAGCTAGGTCACGGCCCACCCTTTACCATCACCCTTGACCCCCGCGCTCCGCTACACATCAGAGCAACCATCAACGTCAAATTCGACAAGAGTAGGTAGTTTTCTTCATTATTTTTCCTCCTACCTCAGCTAAATGACTACAGTACTTTATTTAGCATAATATTAGTTAATTTTGTTGTGGAACAGAATAATGTCTGTTAATTTTTTTATTATCTGTATTATCTGTAAGAAGAAAATAAAGTATTCAGAGAATACCTTGTGGATTCTTACTGAACACTTTTAATATTTTCTTCTCCTACCACCCCTATTTTTTCCTTTTCTTTTAATTTTATTTATTACATTGCTACAGTTTACAGAAAACACACACACACTTATAACTCACTGTTCGAAGATGCCATCCAACTCTTTGGAGGTGGGGTGTGTGCCCAAGATACAGCATGCATTTCCTCTCTAGATCGCGACACTGAGGCGTTGGAACAGGAAACTGGCCGCTCTTGAATCTTTAGTTTTCCTAATG
>WNGS01007182.1:6616754-6656031 GCA_020271785.1 Procambarus virginalis
CAAATGAGTTCCTCACTCGCCCCCTTTAGGAAACTTAAGTGCACATTTAACCCCAGGTGCCCAGGTCTCAGAGCCTATTGGCACAAACCTGCAACAATGTTCTAGGTCCCTGTACTTGTTAGTTTTCTGGATCTCCCTGAAGATTGCTGCCCCACCTCCCTCACTGTACTGTAAGGTAGATAAGTATCGGCCAATGTAGATGCACATGGGTAGTCCCATACGAGCCTGTCTACCTTCCCTCCATGGCTGCAGGGTGATTCCATCTGGGGCATTTGTGACGTTTGCCAGGTCTGCACAACTGAGGCTCGGGTCTACCATGCCCTCTTGTCCGGTATGAGTTATTTCCGTATGCATTTTTAGAACCAGTCACTCTGATATTCTACAAGTTTAAATTATTATCTCTCTTGCTATCTAGAGAATATATTTAAAACATTTAAGTGGTCACAATAAATTCCATGTTTTATTGAGTAGATTCTGAGAGCAAAATCCTTTGCAAGCTCTCCAGGTCAGCAAGTCTCCAGCTGTGAATGAGGCTGTTTGCGTGCAACAATGTTCCACCCCTATAGAGCGGCCCCAGCATGATAAAGTGATGGGATGAAATATGTGCACAAAATTATCACTAGAGCTGTCGGGTATTGGGGTAAAGAGTCCACCATTTTCCAGTGTTTCTGTACAGTCTGATGGCTGAGTGGTTATGGTACTGGACACCCCAGAGCGCATAGAGGCCCAGCTGACAGGGTTCGAATCCTTCAGGGATCAAGAATTATATATGTGTGTATATATATATATATATATATATATATGTATATGTATATATATATATATATATATATATATATATATATATATATATATGATATTAATGTTTCATGTTGTCAACAGTGACGGTGCAAATATCTGATTCTGGGAATTACTAAGCCAAACTCTATTAGATTTACTAACTCATTTACGTCCACACACAAATTTCCACAAACATCGACATTTTCGCTCTAACTGGTTTATAACGCAACTGTGTGTGTGATTTCGTAAAAAAATATGTACATAATTAAACAAATATTTATTAGTTGTGATAATCTTTCGTTCATTAGTCCAGACATAATTAGTTCTCTGAGAATCGAAATCCAGTATTACATGACAAGCCGCTGGAGTCTTGTACCTTGAGAACATTCTTCGTTTTATTGGTCCAATTTATTCCTCTGGGATTTGTCACCAATATTTCAAGAAGAGATGATCTTCCTTTCTGTCGAGGTTTGATAGTCTTGTATAACTTTATGAAAATTCTTTCTGTACGAGGCTATTTTCACACCGTTTAGCAGTACATATTAAATATTCTCTTACATAAATTGCTTCCCTCCAACTCCCACTTCTGATAAATTTATATAAAACAAGTTATATCCGTTTTATATCGCCTTCCGATAAAAATTACTTATTTCTACATTGCTCCATGTTTATGATGTGGCCGTCTTGTTTCAGTTACCATATTAAGAATCCGGCCTATGAGTACCTACAACTTTCTTTTGTCCCAATAATTTATCAATACGTGGCCAGCTGGACTAGCATGTTCATGCCTGGCTCTGCCGAAACTCACATCATCGTTATCTGCAAATTTAAACCCTGAGAAATGTTCTCATTTGCTCCATTAGCTAAGGTTGCCACCTCCGCTCTAGTAAGATAGCCTAGGGATTGACAGGTTAGAACAGGGAGTTGAGTGGAGTGGAGATGGAGTGAACGTAGAGTGGAGGGGGAGGAAATATCTTGGATGGGTATATAGTAGAGTGGTCGAAGCCTCTCCTGCAGGAGACATCTCCCGTCCACTACGGGCTCACCATAGCCCGTCCTTCTTGCCCCGCTCCTGTGCCAGGTAAGTTACGGGCTCACCATAGCCCGTGCTACTTGGAACTTGTTCCGAGTAGCTGAATCTATAACAACAACAACAGCAGCAGCCTCTCCTGAGACGGGAGACATCTCCCGTCACGCAGGGTGCAGTCGCACCTCCACAGACCTCCAGTATCAGCTCTTGATACTGGTAATGGCTCAAAAGGGCCACCACTTACGGGCTATTCATGCCCGTGCCACCTCTTGGGTGGCTTAATCTTTATCAATCTATCAATCAATCTCGCCTCTCATGAGTTCGGTTGTTAACCCATGGTCGTAGGGTTTCCACTCCTCACTTGGGTAATCGTGTTCAGGAATGTGGGTTCCCCACTCCATTGTTCTGGTGCCCTTCCCTTCCCTTCACTGCTGGAGCTCTCATTTCCTTCCTTATACCTCGCTAAAGATTTACTTAAGTTTATTGTGGTACAGAGACAAGTTTGTTTTATGTAACCTCGTTCATGTGCACTTTTTTTCCACGTGTGTATGCGAAATTGGTTTATTTATTTATTTATTTATTTATATATATATATACAAGAAGGTACATTGGGTTTGTGAGAATACATTGAATAGGACAGTATTTACAATCTTGTAAAGCCACTAGTACGCGCAGCGTTTCGGGCAGGTCCTTAATCTAACAGATAATTTTGTTAATATAGTCATATGTACAGGAAAAAATTAAATATCTAGACCCGAGAACATGTGAATTATCTCCTCAGTTTGTATTTCTATTGTGTGTTTACAGTTACCAAGTTGGTCGGGAGTGGCCCGGTGGAGTTCGAACACTCGCAGTACGTGACAGATGTGCCCGAGAACACTTGCCCGGACCTCCTCCTGCAGCTGACAGCCAGAGTCCAGACTCAAGGTGAGTGACGGCGACTGCAAGTTATTTTGTTGTGTTATCACAACAAAATAACTTTGCAGACTTCAGCTAGAATGCATCCAGGTTACCTTCCGCTGAAGGATCTTTGTAAACTTCCGCTAGGATGCATCCAGGCGGCAAACTCACACTGGAATATATTAGGGAAAACTCACAATGGGATGGATCAAGGTAAACTCCTGCTGGTATGTGTGAAAGTAAACTCCTGCTGGAATGTATCCATGAAAACTCCCGCTAGGACGCATTCAGGCAAACTGTTGGGTAGTAGAATTAAACTTTTAACCTCTCACTGGGACGAGACTGCTCTCTCTAACCTCTCACTGGGACGAGACTGCTCTATATAACCTCTCACTGGGACGAGACTGCTCTCTCTAACCTCTCACTGGGACGAGACTGCTCTATATAACCTCTCACTGGGACGAGACTGCTCTCTCTAACCTCTCACTGGGACGAGACTGCTCTCTCTAACCTCTCACTGGGACGAGACTGCTCTCTCTAACCTCTCACTGGGACGAGACTGCTCTATATAACCTCTCACTGGGACGAGACTGCTCTCTCTAACCTCTCACTGGGACGAGACTGCTCTCTCTAACCTCACACTGGGGCGAGACTGCTCTATATAACCTCACACTGGGACGAGACTGCTCTATATAACCTCTCACTGGGACGAGACTGCTCTATATAACCTCACACTGGGACGAGACTGCTCTATATAACCTCACACTGGGGCGAGACTGCTCTATATAACCTCACACTGGGACGAGACTGCTCTATATAACCTCACACTGGGGCGAGACTGCTCTATATAACCTCTCACTGGGACGAGACTGCTCTATATAACCTCACACTGGGACGAGACTGCTCTATATAACCTCTCACTGGGACGAGACTGCTCTATATAACCTCTCACTGGGACGAGACTGCTCTATATAACCTCTCACTGGGACGAGACTGCTCTATATAACCTCACACTGGGACGAGACTGCTCTATATAACCTCACACTGGGACGAGACTGCTCTATATAACCTCTCACTGGGACGAGACTGCTCTATATAACCTCTCACTGGGACGAGACTGCTCTATATAACCTCACACTGGGACGAGACTGCTCTATATAACCTCACACTGGGGCGAGACTGCTCTATATAACCTCACTGGGACGAGACTGCTCTATATAACCTCTCACTGGGACGAGACTGCTCTATATAACCTCACACTGGGGCGAGACTGCTCTATATAACCTCACTGGGACGAGACTGCTCTATATAACCTCTCACTGGGGCGAGACTGCTCTATATAACCTCTCACTGGGGCGAGACTGCTCTATATAACCTCTCACTGGGACGAGACTGCTCTATATAACCTCTCACTGGGACGAGACTGCTCTATATAACCTCACACTGGGGCGAGACTGCTCTATATAACCTCTCACTGGGACGAGACTGCTCTATATAACCTCTCACTGGGACGAGACTGCTCTATATAACCTCACACTGGGGCGAGACTGCTCTATATAACCTCACACTGGGGCGAGACTGCTCTATATAACCTCTCACTGGGACGAGACTGCTCTATATAACCTCACACTGGGACGAGACTGCTCTATATAACCTCTCACTGGGGCGAGACTGCTCTATATAACCTCACACTGGGGCGAGACTGCTCTATATAACCTCACACTGGGGCGAGACTGCTCTATATAACCTCACTGGGACGAGACTGCTCTATATAACCTCACTGGGACGAGACTGCTCTATATAACCTCTCACTGGGACGAGACTGCTCTATATAACCTCACACTGGGGCGAGACTGCTCTATATAACCTCACTGGGACGAGACTGCTCTATATAACCTCTCACTGGGACGAGACTGCTCTATATAACCTCTCACTGGGACGAGACTGCTCTCTCTAACCTCTCACTGGGACGAGACTGCTCTATATAACCTCACACTGGGGCGAGACTGCTCTATATAACCTCTCACTGGGACGAGACTGCTCTATATAACCTCTCACTGGGACGAGACTGCTCTCTCTAACCTCTCACTGGGACGAGACTGCTCTATATAACCTCACTGGGGCGAGACTGCTCTCTATAACCTCTCACTGGGGCGAGACTGCTCTCTATAACCTCTCACTGGGACGAGACTGCTCTATATAACCTCACTGGGGCGAGACTGCTCTCTATAACCTCTCACTGGGGCGAGACTGCTCTCTATAACCTCTCACTGGGCGAGACTGCTCTCTCTAACCTCTCACTGGGACGAGACTGCTCTCTCTAACCTCTCACTGGGACGAGACTGCTCTCTCTAACCTCTCACTGGGACGAGACTGCTCTATATAACCTCACTGGGGCGAGACTGCTCTCTATAACCTCTCACTGGGGCGAGACTGCTCTCTATAACCTCTCACTGGGACGAGACTGCTCTATATAACCTCACTGGGGCGAGACTGCTCTCTATAACCTCACACTGGGGCGAGACTGCTCTATATAACCTCACTGGGGCGAGACTGCTCTATATAACCTCTACACAATACGCCCTCTGCCAGAAAATTAGTCCACTCGTTAGTTAATTAAATATCTCATCAGCAAATTAAACTACAGCGACGAATATTATAACTATCAAAAGCTTCGTTACTGCTCCAAGCTGTAGTGTAATTTGAAGGCGTAAAGGAACGTTACGTTGATGCTGACCAGACCACACACTAGAAGGTGAAGGGACGACGACGTTTCGGTCCGTCCTGGACCATTCTCAAGTCGACCAACTTTAGCCACGTTATTGTGACTCCTCGTCTGCATATGGATACCGCATGTTACGTTGATAATCCACCAGGAGCACAAGGCACAGCTACTCTGGCAGTCTTAGAACGAACTACTCTTAGTTCTTGAAAGTAGTCTTTTATTATCTCTAAGATGGAGCCTAAGATGCCTAGTGCTTGAAGCTTCACTACTAATCCAGAGTGCCAGACCCGACCTAACGCTCCTGCTGTGTCTAGAGCAATAACACGGCTGATCTTGGACTCATCCAGTGACTGATGCCACACTGTGGAGAGATTTAGCAAGAGATCAGCAGCAGATCGGCCTTTTCTAAAACCATATTGTCGATTACATTTTAGGCGATGATCAAAAATTATATAATTTCCTGAGCTAGTATCGATTCGAGGATTTTACAAGTAATGCAGTAATGGAGAGCAGAGACACTGGTCTGTAGTTACCAATCACTGAGCGGCGGTTCTTTGTGTACTGGAACAACATCTGCCTTCTTCCATAAGGAGCACAACATTCCTTGAGCAAGGCAGAGTTGGAAGAGGCACGTGAGAGGTGGAGCCAACAGGTCAGGGCAGCTGTGTTAGTAGTCTTGGACTGACCTTATCTGGCCCCACAGCTTTGCTTGTGACTAGCGTGTTGAGGAGATGGAGAACTTCAGCCTGCTGTATAACCACTTCAGTCAACCTAGACACAGTGCTTGGGGCAAGATGTGGAGGCTGACGTTCAGGATCAGGGACCTACATCTTGGCAGCAAAGTGTTGTGCAAGTAGATCAGCCTTCTCCTGATTGTTGGTTACCACAGTACCATCCTCTCTGTTTAGAGGCGGGATTGTGGCCTCAGATGAGTACCCCTGTCGATCCTTCACCACACCTTGGATCCAACCCTTCCAGATGCAAGTTTCTTAGAGTTTCGAATTCCCATCAGATATATCCCACTTTTGAACTTTTCATTATACGACAAGGTTGTCTGAATGTTTCTATTATGAACCGAGGGATGCCTTTTGAAGCTCCTCCAGGCCTTGTTTTTGGCCTCGGCTGCCATCCGGCAGCGATATCCAAACTAAGGCTGATCTGTGGCCTTGTTCTCATACTGCCGGTGAGGGATTTGCCTGTGATGATGGTCCAGTATATGACTGGTGAGCGTTTGCTTGGCTGTTCGCCCCCCCCCCCCCAATCTCTCTCGCTCGCTCTCGCGCCTTTGCTCGAGTTTGTCTCTTCTCACAAAGTTGACGTCATATGTTGGCATGGTCAAAGCTTGCGTCCCCACAAGCTGGCGCCATGAAAGCTTCCACCTTCACCATCAGCTGCGTGTCAACAGCCACAGTCTGAGGAGGAGGGGACGCACAAAAGCATGCAGGACGGGCAACTCTATAAAGAACAACTGTGTTCTGCCACCTTTGTTATGACCCTTCCTGGGAAAGTTGTCCTCTTTGTGCTAACTTTAACGGTTTTGTCCCGTTTATCAAAAGAGGAGGAGGAGGAAGGAGGAGGAGGAAGCGACAAAGCTCTCCCAATGGTCGTCATGAAGGGAGACTCAACCAAACATCGTCATTTGTTTGAATTACGATTTTTTTCCCCAACATTCTCGTACACGTGAACGACGACTCCCTTTGACCTCGGTGCGTGCAAGCGCTTTGGCAACCTTTGTGTCGCGTACATTAGAGTAGCTTCATCGTTTCCTTGTTATTCGGGTAGTTTGATTCATTAACATTGTGTTGATTACATCTATACTAGAAGAGAGAGTTTTTCCGTGACTATCATAAGTTGGAAGCTGGGGCCAGATTCACGAAGCAGTTACGCCAGTACTTACGAACCTGTACATCTTAATCTTTGGCGGCTTTGTTTACAATTATTAAACAGTTAATGAGCTCGGAAGCACCAGGAGGCTGTTTATAACAACAACAACAGTTGATTGGCAAGTTTTCATGCTTGTAAACTGTTTAATAAATGTAACCAAAGCCGTCAAAGATTGAGGAAAGATGTACACGTTCGTAAGTACTTCCGAAACTGCTTCGTGAATCTGTCCTCAGGTGCTTTGGGGCAAGGCTCACCGAAATTTGTAGGGTAAATGGGGAAGGGAAGAGGATGGTTGGGGTAGGCCAGTGGTAAATGCTTCAAGAATATAGTAACCCAACACCGCCCAGAGAGTGGCATAGTCTGAAATGAAACTGGGATGAGATGTTCGTAGAGTGTAAAGTTTACCCGTGCAATTTTGTGTAATATATTTTCTGGCAGAAGGGGAAGAGGTAGAGGGAGAGGATGAAGGGGGGACCAAGGTAATAGAGAGGGAAGAGGGGAGAGGTGACAAAGAGGGCACAAGAGACCCACACACTTCAGTACTTCTTAATAAAACATTTTCTGGGAGGAGGGAGTACCTAGAGGGGGGGGGGGGGGGACGGGGTAGAGAAGAGAGAAGGTGGGGGGGGGGGAAGAGATGAAGGGATAAAGACCAAGGGGATAGAGAGGATAGGGTTAAGGGGGATATGTGAGAAATTGGGGACTCGGACTCTTCCTGGAAACCTTAACCGACACTCTCCTGACCTTTGCGTCATCACTGAAGATTATTCAGACTCGAGCCTAATACCACCTCATTATCAATCTTTACGCGAAGCACTTTACAGCCTCAGAAATCTCCATCACCAGAGAATAATCAACTCCATTAAAAGATTTCCCATCACCCACAATGTTTCTCCACTCGCCGTTCCTTCCATTAATTATCTTTCCCGTCTCCTCGTGACCCTGGCCTCTCTTGCTGCTCCTGACCCAGGCGAGCCTCTGGAGTTCAAGATCAAGGAAGGTAATGAAGAAGGACTCTTCTCACTAGACAGTACCAGTGGACGACTCACACTTACTCACCCACTTGACTTCGAGCAGCAGGAGCAGGTGAGTCACTTGTAGGTCACTCAAGTGTCGAACAAGAACACCAGTCAACAAATAAAATGTTCGTACTTTTTCCCCTGTGTATTTTATGTGCTTCTGTTCTTCCTAGGATTCAAAATACGTTCAACGGTGCATTTAAACAATGTTATCTCTTTAGATCATGAATGTAAAATTAAGTTTGTGCCATGTTCACAACGTAAAAGATACCTGCCCTTGTAGAGCTGCGCTGATTGGTTACATAATATTGTAGTGTTAATACGTAATATAAGTTAACCTTGCAGTGATTGCTAGAAAACTGCTCAAATACGTCAACGATATCACCTTCAGAACTGTACGTCACTCTTAATATATCAACCTAACATAACAAAATGTAATAGTTCTATCTTGAGGTTATCTTAAGATGATATCGGGGCTTATTTTTTTCAAGATAAGTGTATAATGTATCAAGGGCTCAAGATAACGGTGTATAATGAATTTAACGGCATTGTTTTCACTCGCCCTTTTAGGGAGCCGGTGGGCCGAGCGGACAGCACGCTGGACTTGTGATCCTGTGGTCCAGGGTTCGATCCCAGGCGCCGGAGAGAAACAATGGGCATAGTTTCTTTCACCCTATGCCCCTGTTACCTAGCAGTAAAATAGGTACCTGGGTGTTACGTCAGCTGTCACGGGCTGCTTCCTGGGGATGGAGGCCTGGTCGAGGACCGGGCCGCGGGGACACTAAAAGCCCCGAAATCATCTCAAGATAACCTCAAGATAACCACCCTATACTCGTAAACACAATCCCACAGCATTAACGTATATGGATGTTTCAGTATGTGTAACTGCAGGCGATGCGTCACAATAACGTGGCTGACGTATGTTGACCAGACCATACACTAGAAGGTGAAGGGACGCCGACGTATCGACTTGAGAATGGTCCAGGACGGACCGAAACGTCGTCGTCCCTTCACCTTCTAGTGTGTGTGGTCTGGTCAATATATGTAACTGGATACGTTCTGTATTGTCAATATTATTTGTAATAACTTGTCTCCGTTTTGGGTTGATGTGGAGCAGCACGAGCTGGTGGTGGAGGCGACGACGGGTGCGGGGCGGAGCGAGGCCCGGGTCGTGGTGCGGGTCGTGGACCAGAACGACCACGCCCCCGCCTTCCCCAGGTCGCTCCACGAGACGCAGATCACAGAGGAGGACGACAGACACCTTCCCAAGACTATCCTTACGGTTAGTACTTCACTACAAGCATCATCCCACTAGAGTGTTGTTGATGATGTTGGTGTGGCTGACAGCCCTGTCTGTGTGTGGGGGCGGGGCCAGGACCCCGTGTTGGTGTGGCTGACAGCCCTGTCTGTGTGTGTGGCGGGGCCAGGACCCCGTGTTGGTGTGGCTGACAGCCCTGTCTGTGTGTGTGGCGGGGCCAGGACCCCGTGTTGGTGTGGCTGACAGCCCTGTCTGTGTGTGTGGCGGGGCCAGGACCCCGTGTTGGTGTGGCTGACAGCCCTGTCTGTGTGTGTGGCGGGGCCAGGACCCCGTGTTGGTGTGGCTGACAGCCCTGTCTCTGTGTGTGGGGGGGCGCAGGACCCCGTGTTGGTGTGGCTGACAGCCCTGTCTCTGTGTGTGGGGGGCGCAGGACCCCGTGTTGGTGTGGCTGACAGCCCTGTACCTGTGGCAGGACTGTCTCTTTGCAGTTGTGAACTGCTGCTGCTTGCAGACACAATTTTTTGTTGTCTAATTGTAAAAACAAATTAAAACAATGCAATGTCATATGAAAGCAACACACCAATTTTCTAAGCACTGCATCATGATGTGTGACAGATCGACACGACAACGAATACTTGCCATCAGAATTGATACAAGCCACAGACGCAAATGGTATAATAAGTAGAAAAGCAGAGTGAAGGTTCGCTGGACAAAATGGTGATAGAGAAAAAACTTAAGTGTAATGTAAATCCTTTCAGACATAAAACTGCCAGTCAGATCCAAATGGCCTTTCATTCTTTATCACGATTTACGTGGCGAAAATTCACTGACTCGTGCAGTAAGGTTTCCACATATCTACAGACCCAAGGCGATTTAATTGTCCTTTATGTGAGACGTTGGTTCTCACTTTGATAGCAACTGATATGCATGTGAGTACGCTATCAGAGAGATTTGTTTAGGTAACGCACGCACACGATCACCATCCTTACATGGTCACCACATACAAGATCGAGAGGAATTGATAGGGTAGATAAATTCAATTTATTTAACACAAGGGGCACACGTACTAGGGTACAAAGAGGAAATTGAGTACCCAAATGAGCCATAGAGACATAAGAAAGAACTTATTCAGTGTCAGAGTAGTTAACAAATGGAATGCACTAAGAAGTGATGTGGTGGAGGCTGACTCCATACACAGTTTGAAGTGTAGATATGATAGAGCCCAATAGGCTCAGGAACCTGTACACGTGTTGATTGACGGTTGAGAGGCGGGACCAAAGAGCCTAAGCTCAACCCCCGCAAGCACAATTAGGTAAGTACACACACACACTGGAAAATTAGAATGACTAGAAAGGCGGGGTCCAAGAGCCAATAGCTCGATTCTGCAGACACAAATAGTAAATACACACACAGGCAGGTGTGTGTGTGTGCATCAGGCCCCTTCTACCGCCTTCCTCTACTACCCTCTGTTTATCTCTCCCCCTCTGTCTCTCAGACAGCTCCAAGCCCTCAACCAACCTCTCCCATTTAGCCCCCATCTGCTGCTCTCTCTCCCTCTGTTCCTTAACCCTCGGCCCTCCCCACCTGATCAGCCCAACTCTCACCAGCGTCCCTCAAGACCTTGGTGCCTGAGCCTCTCGTGTTGTCCCCCAGACACTCCCTTCTCACCCGCTCCCCTCTGCCTCTATATTCTCCGCCGCTCCCGTAGCCCCGACATGCTCCCCAGCCCCCCACCCCTCTCTTGTTGCTCTCATCTTTTCTTCTCAGTTGGCCTCTACCGCTAATGCCACCACCTCAGCCTCACTACTCCACAACTCTTCTCTACTCATTAACTTCCTCACTCACAACCACTCATCACAAGCGGTTCGTCTCCCAACTCTCCTTTGTAACTGACACCTGTATACAGCCAAAAGTGACACGAGGACTCCGGTAACAGGATATCCAAGGAGACCTTGGTATATTATATATCAATTGTGGATGAGTATGCTATTATGTTTTCTGGTTGTCTTTTTAAGATATCCTCGTTACCTCCCATATTTCATTCTCCCACCAATCGGTCTCGACCCCAAACTCACTCTCTATCCAACACCAATATGTCACCTCTCCTTTGTACTACTAACCCCCCCCCCCCACCACCACCAACCCAAGAGGATTAATAACAGAGGATGGGATGTCTAGGAGATGCCTCAAGCTATATACACTAATGAAGACAATCTCCAGCAGGGAGAATGAACACATAAGGCAGACCCTGGTATAATATTAGCTGTAGAAACAACAGTTGCTGAAATAGTCTATTATACAGTGCTTCCCAGCCACTGCTAGATCAAAGGAAAGGATTACAGAGAAATGAAGGTAGAGTAGCTCTCTTAATCAATCGAGAATGTACAATTTAGATAAGTATTATGCAGATAGTAACGAAGTTGAAAATTTCATAAGCACATACGAGTATAATGATAGAGGATAGTGGTGGTGGATGTCTACAATCCACCAGCAGCGAATAACAGGAGACGTCGGCAAGAATATGTTGACAGTAGCATGAATAGCTTGGACATTATTTAGATAGCAGCAGAATGAGGACATTTCTTCCCAAATGTGGCAGACATCATGAGCATCAGATATACCGCTACGAGTCATCGACCATTGAGTGTTGGTATTTGACTGTACAAAAGATACAAAGTAAGAAATAACAAGGAAATGATAATAGGAGACTTTCATGCAGGAAAGTGCACTATTGGAAAATTAATGATTTTAACTATGAACAGCAGATAAAAACTAAGGACACACAAGCCAAAGGAATGTCAAAATAACTTCTCAAGTTTCAGTGTGTTAAATGAGTGAAATGGGTTAGATTAAGAAGTGGTTAAAGCCAAATCAATACATAAATTTAAAATAACAAATGACAAAAATTAAACATGGGAGCTCGGTTATTTCATAGATAACTGTTCGATAGATACGGATTCGAGCAGAGCACGACCTCGCAGAGCACATCAAAGGTGCTAAATGCACAAACACACGAACTTACACATAAAATACATCAGAGGCACAGAATGTAACTGGCCACAACTAAGGCTGTGGCGCCTTAGTTCTCGTATCTTAGAGAAAGAGCCTTGGAGAAAGGTATCACCATTGATGCTAAGAAAATGAGCGGAAGCCTTGTGCTAGTTGCTTACTATGATATGTATATAACAAGTGTCTGGGAAAAAACGCACGAGTTGCAATAGAGTTGGCTACAAGAGGAGATTGATGAAGCAAATTCAATAAGCAACTTTAAAAGAAAATACGAAATAGAAGATGCATGATTCTTTGCATTAACTGACCAAGACCTGGAAGGCAGGGCTAGGGAGCTATTGGTCAACCATGTTAAAACAAATTGATGAGTACATGTACATGAATACATACACACAGACGGGAAGACACTCGTACTGTTAACAAATAGTTGTGGCGACAAATAACCTAACGCTCTTCTCCCTGCTCTTGGCCTGCCCCTTGCAGGTCACAGCCAAGGACGAGGACGCCGGCGACTTCGGCCACTTGCGGTATTCCCTCTCCGGTGACGGCGTCTACACCAACGGTTCGAGGCCTTGCTTTGCTGTTGATTCCTCCACCGGGGCCATCCACCTCCTGCGGGTGAGTTCTCCACTTCCTCTTATAACTGAGTTTCTGCCTTCTGGTAAGCCGCCTTCTCCCTTTTTCTACTCCTCTACATCTTGAAAAGTCCCAAGCGCATTATCCAGTGAAATTATCTTCCTTCTACTCCACATGAGGTTGAGACTCAAGATATTATATTCTGAACAAGTGGTTCTCTTAGTGACTTTCCTGCCCTTATTAATTAAGCTTTTACTTACCTCAATATTCTAGACTCATGACTCGGCATTTATTCTCCATATATTATGTTATCCAGACTCATCAACAGTTACAATTGTGGTATAAACTATTAAGTGAACACCATCATCACATCTTGATCTCTGAAGTATTATTTGCATTACAGAAGCATTATACTTCTTACCTCCCTCCAGGAAAGTAAACTCTAGTTAAAACATTAAGATACAGTATCTTTAACCACCAACTACACGTTTAGTGTACTACATATCTGGATGATCGTTGTTGTTGTTAAAGATTCGCTACCTGGAACAAAGTTCCAAGTAGCACGGGCTATGGTGAGCCCGTAAGTCTGGATGATCGGCCTTACGATGCAAATATGTATCTTTACGTCTGATGCAAATAGTATGTAACTAGTCCTGTATAACCTTGTTTGCTGGTCATATTGGGTGTTAGTAATCTGGTGTAGGAATTTCCGACTAAGTTGAACAAAGCTGAAACTAGGTTGGTGGACTTTGGTTAGGTTAGATGCGAACATATGAGGTTAAACAAACTAAAATAGTTTGAACAAACTGAATCAGTTTGAATAAATTAATCTGGACACATTGAAACTCGGTAAAGTTTGGTTAGGTTGGACTCAGATAATCAACAAAACAGTTAAACTACCGTTTAAACAAATTAATTCTTTTGAACAAAACTAAAAATTTCCATGAAACACCCAATTTGAACAAACTTGAAACTGGCATATTGTCAGGTTTAAGTTGAGTTTTGTTAGTCTCGTGTTTGTTATAAAAAAACTAAGATTAAAATCTAAACTAATACAAACAAACAATTTGAAATAAATATCTATAGTTAAAAAATTCAACTGGGGAATGGGTAAGTTTGGGTTTGGTTGAACAAAAATTATCAAGTTGAATAAAATTTAAAATAGGCTAGGTTGGGTTTGTCTGGACAAAATTTAACAACTTGAAAAATATTTAAAACAAGTACAGAAACTCTCAAACCACACTTTTTCATGTGTATTTTGAAACACAAAGTTACGTTAGGATGGATTAGTTAGGATAAAGTTATTCAGAATTAAGTAATATCATGCATGGCTTAGATTATTTTAGTTATGATAAGTTATGAAATGAAACGGTAAAAAATAATCAAATAAAACACAAAATCGCACAAACGGCACATCTTCTTGTGCATTTGAAATATATATAAACATACAAAGTTATGTTAGAATGAATTGGGATAAATTCTTCTGAATTATGAAAATGAAATAGGTTTATGGTGAGAAATTTGCAATTTCCTCTTCGAATTTGAAGTAAATATTAAGAGGTAGCATGTACATGTTTCTCGTAATTGTGCATTTCTAAACGTGAATGACAGGTGACAGTAATGACGAAACACTTTATGGAGTGTTGGTTGAACCTGTTACTTGCTACCAAAATACACACTGTGCCAAGTGTGTGTGTGCCCGTTTGACTGCTGGAAGCCTACTGATGAGTATCTCTTGGAGTGGAGTGACCTTCACAAGGATTATGGAGTGGTGGAGGCAAACTTCATGCACAGATTATGGAGTGGTGGAGGCAAACTTCATGCACAGATTATGGAGTGGTGGAGGCAAATTTCATGCACAGATTATGGAGTGGTGGAGTCAAACTCCACACACGGATTAAAAATATAGCCATGACAGTACCCGACGTATTTGGTATGCTATATACAACTGTACTGAATACCTTTATACCTTTGAAATGGAACCCAAAAGCTGAATCTCGTCTCCCTGCAATCACAGCTAGACGAGAACACTCTCCCATCCTCTATCTCTGTCCCCAAGTGGCGTAGACAGGATTATCATCACTTATATCCGTGCCTGAACGCCTTGGCGAGCTGATTGGTGTGACTCGTCCTTAAGATTACTCACAATAGTGCGTGATCCGGTTGCCCGAGACTTGCCGCAGTCCGTACCGTGATGGGGCCGGCAACTGATTCACTGGTCGTGAGTAATTAAGGCTGTGTTGAGTTTCTGCGCAAGGGTTGAGAGAGTAACATTGTGAGAACTTGTAAGTCATGCTCAACGGTTTGAAAATAGCAAGACATGGGTTGACATTTAGGGGGTAAGGTAGGTTACATGGCGTTTATTAGGTAGTACTTAGTTTTTCTCTTAAACTGGTTGAGAGAGGAACAGCCTTTGACGAGACTGGGAAGGTCATTCCACACTCTGGGTCTCTTGATTTATAGAGCATTTCTAGTTTATTTAAGTCGCACTCTTGGAATATCAAATAGGTATTTGTTTCTGGTGTGTTGCCCATGGGTTCTGTTACAACCTTCTAGGGAGCATTTAAGGTCAGGATTGGCATTACAGTTCAGAGTTTTAAATATATAGAGAACACTTCAGAGAATGTGTAGTGACTTAATATCTAACATATTCAAAGACTTAAGTAAGGGTACCGAATGCTGTCTGGGGCCCGGGAACATAAGGGAAGGCAACTACAGGAGTCACAGGAAAGGATTTGATCGTGGATACGATTCCAATATTGTCTCCACAGGCAAACATAAACTGGGTACAATTTCCACCATATGGGACGCTGCTAAAAATTTCAATTTCAATGGTCAATGTAAATTTAATTTTAATGGTCAAGAATATGAACACACTAAAAGAAAACAATTGTTGAAGCCACTTCATCCACAACCTTAAGGGCCAGATTCGACAAAGTATACGAACATGAGAATAGTTCACTTATAACGCACTCGGTACAACAAGCCTAGTAGGCGGAGCATAAAAAGGTAGACCTCATTTTCTCGTCATCACTGACAATAACATTCCCATATTCCTGTACTCGGCCCACTGCCACCTACACTAGGCTTCTCCTCCTTCACCTTCCCTCCCGTAAATCTTGTACCACCCACTAAAATATTTTATTATTAATCATCTTAGTCATCTCCTCCTCATTGTCTACTAAAATACCAAAATATATATATGGTTAATATATATTCAGCCCGACCTCCTAAGGTTTCCAAACGTCGAGAAACTGTCGTAGTAAAGTGCCCTTATTCTAACCTACCAGAGGACCCAAAACAGAAAACAGGACATTGTCAATTTCGCGAGCAGCTGCCATTTTTAGTGCGGTAATTTTTGACCTTAGGTAGAGTACGACGTTCTATTATGAGGACGGGTTGATATATTAATAAATACACCGTCCTAATATTTACTCTGTTAATACCATCTACCACTGGGCAAAATAATGTCATCTTTATCCGTAATGTCAGCATCTTGCCTCCACTTTGGTCACTAATCGTCCTCTCCCCCGACTCTGCCAGCCACTGGACCGCGACCCGCCGTACGGACGGTCACAGTGGAGGCTGCAGGTGACGGCGTCAGACGGGCTGCAGGACGCCACCACAGCCGTCCACGTCAACCTCAAAGACATCAACGACAACGCCCCGTATTTCCCACAGCACATCGTCAACGCCACCATCTCAGAGAACACTCCCGAGGGTGAGTGACCTGGAAGGTGTCATCTGTTGCCTCTGTTCACCTAGCAGCAAATAGGTACCTAGGAATTAGACAGCTGATACGGGCTGCATTATGGAGGTATGTGTGTGTGTGTATGATAAATGTTTCCTCACCTTTCGATCCGACGGTTAGAACTCTCCAGACACCAAACATAACTCCTTAAAGGAGACCAACGTCGCCTGTGTCTTCACATGCCCACTTGGGGACTGTAAGCCGCAAAGATCTCAGTGTATAAGCAAGACAACGTCTCTCTCTAGGCAATTAACAATGCACAAACAATAGGGCTCCATCAAGGAGCATATAATCTTTACACACAACTAGATCATCAACAGAGACATCTTGACAAGCAACACTGACATAATCGACAAGTATAACGACAGCAGAAGACTGGTGACTGTCTGGAAATCACAAGACTGGAAAGACTGAAATCGAAGACTGGAAATCGCAGACCACATCTGCGAGGCGATGCATATCAAGAAGTCCAGACCAGCAATCAACAACCAACTAACATATAATTACAAAAGTTTCTTGGTGCATGGTATATACCCGAGGATTAGGTGAAGGGGAAGCACCTCACTTACAGGTCCATTGTATCTTGTCACCCAAGTTTGCATGATGGCTGGGGCAGATGTCTGTCCCGTCGTGGTCTGGAAGTTGTCAGTGTGTAATTTGGTGCTATTTGGCTAGTGATGCCATGGCTTGGGTTTCCTGATGTATAATGTCTCGCCGATGTCCAGTCTTGTGTTGTCGCTGTATCTGTCGATTATTTTGCTGTTGTTTGAGTAAATCTCTTGTTAGTATATCTGCATTAGTATATGTTAGTATATATAATGAGTATATCTGCATTATTAGGCGTCTTGAAAGGGATGTTGTCTTGCCTATATATTAAATTAGGTGGGACGGACAGTTCCCAAATGGGCATGTGAAGGCATAGACATCGGTATAATTTCTTTCAAAGGATTTTGTTTGCTTTCTCCTGACACTTAGCAGAACAGATTAAGGTTGGAACAGGTTATTTCGCACTAAGAAGAGTTCAGGGTGAGGCCTAAACTTGTACCTTGTTCCTGGATTGTTCTGATGTCCCCAGGAGGGAGTCTTGGGAACCAGCTAAGATGCCATCACCCAAGAATATAGAAGTTACGCTCACTTAATATCTGGTTTGGTGAATGCAAAATCTTGCCAGATGTGACACTACTTGTCACTATACTCAAAATCGCATAGCAAAATCACACCTTAAAAATCACAAACACCAAAATTATAAATACTTATACATTATAACTATATAATGAACAAAAGTTACTTGACCATATCTCCCCCATCATCCCCCCTCCCCTGGGTCTCCCATTTTGTCCCTCCCACCTTCCTCCCCTTCTCATTCTCTCCCTGCTCCTCACCCTCTTCTACCCTCTTCACCTCACCCTCTTCCCCCCCCCTTTTTCACCTCACCCTCTTCCCCCTTTCCCTTCTGCTTCCCCTCTCTTCTTCTTGTCTCAAATTTTAAGAAGCACTTTCTTTAAGAAGCATTGAAACAACTGTATAGGTCTCAGAAAATTTATTATTGCAAAGCAATGAAAAACCCTACGGGAAACACGCCAAATATTTAACAATCGACTTCATAAAAATCGCACGAGTGTGTTTATTCTTATTAATATTTCTTAAAGTATTTAACTTAGGCAGACCCCCGACCAGTCATTGTCAGTCCCATACCCAAGGTGGGACAGGATATGAGTAATTGATCACTTTTGTAAATTTTTGTGAGGTTAGCCCCAAGCGTCTGAAAGAGCCTCGTGGTGTTCTTCCAGTTGGGTGGAGCCTCGTGTAGTTCTATCAGTCATGTGGAACCTTGTGTGTGTGTGTTTTTAACATTTCAGTTGCTTGCCACAGGCTTCCATGGCTTTTCATTATTTACTTAATAAGCTTATTCATGTGGCAAGAAAAACATCGTTTTAATACCCCAGCCAAGCCAGTTGCTAAGATTAGCCTCCCTCAACCAACTCCATCGGCTCTAGTGCTTTAGGACACCAACAAGGTCACAAACACTAGCCCCCCCAGCCAATGTACTGACAACCCAACATAACACATGCGCAAACAAACGACACATACACATATGTCAACCCATGGTGGACAGGCCAACGAACTTTCAAACCTCCTCTCTCTCTACACCCGCATCCTCTTCCTGAATTTCACCTCCCCATCCCTCTACCTCCCCCATCCTTTCCAAGCCCTTTGGACATCAAAGCTAAAGCTAAAGCAGCCAAGCCGAGGCTACAAGCTCCGTGAGGCCAAGGCAGTGTTGATCAGGTTGATCCTTACAGCGAATCATGGTAAGCTGAGATAGGGGTTTCTTCCTGTTATTCGTTTTTTGCACAGCTATATCTTCTTTGTTAAAATGTTTCATCTGCCACATTTTCATTAAAGTGGCGATTGGCACATTTTCATTGACACATGTCCGTTAATGTCAACATTTTTATTACTGTTTTCATTACATGCTCATCATGTATCATGAGGCCAAGACAGGTGTTCCTGATACAAAGTCCATATGCGTATACCTGCTGGTATTTCTTATTTATATCTGCTACATAGTCTTCCCTGCTTAAGTTCATCGATTGATTTTATAAATATTTATAAACATGATATATTTGCATAACTTTTTGGGGAACTTTGACTATTTGTATTAGTAAAACTAAACATGTTTTGGATAATCCAGTTGGTAAAATTCTTTATTATATACTAATGTGTTAAATGAGTGTTATAGAAATGATTTCATTTGACACCTGTGGTTGTTGTGAATTTTTGAAAAATGTTGAAAATTCTTTGGAAAAATATATCTTTCTATTTAAACTGCGATACTGAAACTTGGAACAATTGCAGCCCTTTTCATATTAAACTAGTCAAAAAAGTTTGGTTGACATTGAACAACTTTTAATATCCTAACCTGGTTGATACCTGGTTGATGAGGTTCTGGGAGTTCTTCTACTCCCCAAGCCCGGCCCGAGGCCAGGCTTGACTTGTGAGAGCTTGGTCCACCAGGCTGTTGCTAAGTTATGCCTCCTTAAAGACTACTTTTGATAATTACTTACTTCCACTTGATGTCTTTGGCCAGGAGCGACAGTAGCGCAGGTGTCGGCCACCGACAACGACGACCCGCGGGAGGGCCACAATGCCCGCCTCGTCTACTCACTGGAGAAAAACGTCATCGACGAAGCGTCAGGTCGACCCATCTTCGCTGTGGACAGTGAGATGGGTCACATCACTACGGCGCTGTGTTGCCTCGACAGAGAGAAGACACAACGCTACGCTATCCAAGTTGTGGCTACAGACGGAGGCGGACTCAAAGGTACACAAGAAGTGGCTAGTTTTATACCACTCGAAATTCCAGTTCTTGTTCATGGGTCTCCTAATAAAGAACGATTTAGCTATGTTAAATAATTTGTTAGCACGTAAGTATATTCGAGATTTCCACGGAATGCAAGAATGCTGTTTAATTATATCAGCTGACAAAAATATACCTTGATATACCTTACTGATTACCAGAAACACTGTGTGGGTGTGATGGTCTCTTGCAGGTACAGGCACGGTGCTGGTGGAGGTGGCTGATGTGAACGACGTGCCTCCGAGGTTCTCCAAGCCAGAGTGGACGCTGGACGTGTCGGAGAGCCTCGCACCAGACCATGTCCTCGCCACGCTCTCTGTCCTCGACCAAGACGTCTCCAATAACTTTACTTTTAGGGTCAGTTACATTGTCAGTAGATAAAACAACGACAAGTTCTCTCTCTCCTTCCTAATCGTGGGCGTGTTTACCACTGGTCCTCAAACTTTGTGCCTCTTGCACCATTTTCATCTTATGTTCGAATGTCAACCCCCCCCCCGTCCCTAGCTTGTCTGTCTCAGTAAATTTCATTCAAAATAGTATGCATATAAAAATTTAGATAGTTATCTTTAATCACAATAAAGTGTGATGCCCTTTAGACTGTAAAATCTATAGAATTGTAGCTTGGAGGAAGAACAATATTTCAATAGTTTGTGTGTGGTCCTGATTTTTTCCCTTCATAAAATTCCTTCCATAGTGAAGGAATTACTCTTCCCCCCCCCCCCCAGTTGAGAACCTCTGACCTATATAGTCCATGCAAGCGCACTTCATTCAAGTTTACTTTATCATTGAATTAATGAGGCAAATGTAATCCCAATAACCTGATGTACAGCGTTTCTCAACGTTCCTACCTCAGTACCCACTGAGAAAGCTTTCACACTCCAGTAGTTCCTTACATCATTACTTGACTGCACGCATGATTGCTTCATTGGTAAAAAAAAATCAGAGTATGATTCCAATGAGCACTTTTCCCAAACAAGAGTATATAAAATGGCTGAGAGCAAGGAGGTTTTCTCAACCCAACTCTGTTCAACATCTTGATGGAAAAGCTTGCTATGATCAGGCTGCCACCACACACAAACCATGGTGGCCTCCTGCTGGGGAGCTGAAATTAAGTCTATTAAATCAAGGAAGAAAATGTATCACTCGCACCATTTCATTTATGACCCACAGTTACATGCTACACTGATGGCTCTATAGACCTGCCTATGCAGCAGCACCTTTATACCCCCCCCCCCCTCCCTCTCCTTTTCCATTTGCCAAAGAGCAATGAACTCATCATTACATGATGACCAAACCACAGACCAGAAGATGAGGAAACGATGAGTTAACATTACAGACGGAAATGTTCAGTATAAAACTGTCCCTTGAACATGCATATGATAACCATCGTGATAATGTATTGATAAACACCAACTCCAAAACAGCTATTCAAGATCCAGGGCATCCCAAAACATGAGACAATGTAAACTTAATCACCACAGTCCTCCTCCTCTTCCAGAAGATTCAACTACAAGGAAGACAATTTACCTAACTGTGCCCCAAGTCATTTAGGGATCTGTGGAACTGCCAATAAACTAGGTGAAGAGGAAGCACGTGACAGTAGACTGTCAACATCCCAGTCAGTTCCCTGCAACTGGGAAAACTATGAAGTGAGTCTGGAGTCAACAGTTGCTATTGGACACACAGTCGTCTGTAACACGTGGGCATCAGCTGCCCGGTATATGGGTGTTATCGGGCACAGAGCATCAACCTTCAGTACAGACACCTCCGGGAGAAGATCGGATAACTCTCGGCTAGCAGCCACTAAGCTACTTGTGTGTGTGTGAGAGATCGGCACCAATACAACACAAGAAGAAAGTATAGATATTGTGGACGACCAAATGACGGTTCCTGAATCATTACTTACTTAACTGTAACAAGTTCCAGCAGCTAAGTAGTCATTTTCAAAATAACTCTATCAGTAACTGATTCAGCCCAATTCCAGTCACAAGGATTGGCCAACTCAAGTACCATTAATTACCATTAAATAGACAATTAAACAATAAAAGTAATAAAGCATTATGAAACTAAAAATGCCTCTGTACTTATGCAATACTGTACAAAAAACCTTATGTCTGGTTCCTGGGATTACTTTTGCTTCAAAATACAAGGATAAAGTATGTCTTGTCCCTAGGATTACATTTGTTTCTCAATACAAGGATAAAGTATGTATGGTTCCTAGAATTTACTTCGCTACTACAAGGATACGGTAAAACTTGTTTAGTACTGCTTAATAATTTATTCTTCACTTGAACATTTCCAGCACTTCTAAAATTGATTTCAGCACCCCAGGGAATGCTTACTACAGGGGGGGGGGGGGAAGAGATACCGAGATCAGGAGATAATAAACGCTGGTCTGTACTATCAACACTTCATCACTGAGGCCTAACAATATTCTCCCCTGTGCCCTCCCCTCCCCCCAGGTGGTCCCTGGCAGTGGGCGTGGGTGGGACATGTTCCGGGTGTCTGAGCGTCGCGGTGGGGGCCCTGGCGGAGACCTCAGGGCCGTCGCCCCGCTCGATTACGAGAACCCAGAACACCGGCGAGGCTTTCGCTTCAGAGTCCAAGTGACCGACATGGTAGGTTGTCCTGTACCTCCCGCTGGCCGTGAGTTTACCTTTATAACCAAGTGTTGTGTGTGTGTGTGTGTGTACTCACCTATTTGTACTCACCTATTTGTGCTTGCGGGGGTTGAGCTTTGGCTCTTTGGTCCCGCCTCTCAACTGTCAATCAACTGGTGTACAGATTCCTGAGCCTACTGGGCTCTATCATATCTACACTTGAAACTGTGTATGGAGTCAGCCTCCACCACATCACTGCCTAATGCATTCCATCCGTTAACTACTCTGACACTGAAAAAGTTCCTTCTAACGTCTCTGTGGCTCATGTGGGTACTCAGTTTCCACCTGTGTCCCCTTGTTCGCGTCCCCCCAGTGTTGAATAGTTTGTCCTTGTCTACCCGGTCGATTCCTCTGAGGATTTTGTAGGTTGTGATCATATCTCCCCTTACTCTTCTGTCTTCCAGTGTCGTAAGGTGCATTTCCCGCAGCCTTTCCTCGTAACTCATGCCTCTTAGTTCTGGGACTAGTCTAGTGGCATACCTTTGGACTTTTTCCAGCTTCGTCTTGTGCTTGACAAGGTACGGGCTCCATGCTGGGGCTGCATACTCCAGGATTGGTCTTACATATGTGGTGTACAAGATTCTGAATGATTCCTTACACAGGTTCCTGAACGCTGTTCTGATGTTAGCCAGCCTCGCATATGCCGCAGATGTTATCCTTTTTATGTGGGCTTCAGGAGACAGGTTTGGTGTGATATCAACTCCTAGATCTTTCTCTCTGTCCGTTTCATTAAGTACTTCATCTCCTATTCTGTATCCTGTGTCTGGCCTCCTGTTTCCACTGCCTAGTTTCATTACTTTGCATTTACTCGGGTTGAACTTCAACAGCCATTTGTTGGACCATTCACTCAGTCTGTCTAGGTCGTCTTGTAGCCTCCTACTATCGTCCTCAGTTTCAATCCTCCTCATAATTTTTGCATCATCGGCAAACATTGAGAGAAACGATTCTATACCCTCTGGGAGATCATTTACATATATCAGAAACAGTATAGGTCCAAGGACTGACCCCTGCGGGACTCCACTCGTAACGTCTCGCCAATCTGAGACCTCACCCCTCACACTGACTCTTTGTCTCCTGTTGCTTAGGTACTCCTGTATCCAACGGAGTACCTTCCCTTTCACTCCAGCCTGCATCTCCAGCTTTTTCACTAGCCTCTTGTGTGGCACTGTATCAAAGGCTTTCTGACAATCCAAAAATATGCAGTCTGCCCACCCTTCTCTTTCTTGCCTTATTTTTGTTGCCTGGTCGTAGAATTCAAGTAACCCTGTGAGGCAGGACCTGCCATCCCTGAACCCATGTTGATGCTGTGTTACAAAGTTCCTTCGCTCCAGGTGCTCCACTAGCTTTCTTCGCACAATCTTCTCCATCAGCTTGCATGGTATGCAGGTTAGGGACACTGGCCTGTAATTCAGTGCCTCCTGTCTATCCCCTTTCTTGTATATCGGGACTACATTAGCTGCTTTCCAAATTTCTGGCAGTTCCCCTGTTGCCAGAGATTTGTTATACACTATGGAGAGTGGTAGGCACAGTTCTTCTGCTCCTTCCTTAAGTATCCAAGGAGAGATTCCATCTGGGCCTATAGCCTTTGTCACATCCAACTCTAGTAAACACTTTCTTACTTCCCCGCTTGTAATCTCAAACTCTTCCAGTGGTTCCTGGTTAGCTATCCCCTCTCTTAACTCTGGGATTTCTCCTTGTTCTAGGGTGAAGACCTCTTGGAATTTCTTATTCAGTTCCTCACATACTTCCTTGTCGTTTGTAGTGAATCCTTCTGCCCCTATCCTTAATTTCATAACCTGTTCCTTTACTGTTGTTTTTCTCCTGATGTGGCTATGCAGCAATTTAGGCTGAGTCTTTGCCTTGCTTGCGATGTCGTTTTCGTATTGTCTTTCCGCCTCTCTTCTCATCCTGACATATTCATTCCTGGCATTCTGGTATCTTTCTCTGCTCTCCAGTGTCCTGTTATTCCTATAGTTTCTCCATGCCCTTTTACTTTGTTGCTTAGCTAGCCTACATCTCTGATTAAACCATGGGTTTCTCATCTTCATTTCACTGTTTTCCTTTTGGACTGGGACAAACTTGTTTGCTGCTTCCTTGCACTTTTGCGTGATGTAGTCCATCATATCTTGGGCCGTCTTTTCCCTGAGCTCTGTTTCCCATGCTATGTCTGTTAGGAATTTTCTTATCTCCTCATAGTTTCCCTTTCGGTATGCTAACCTTTTGGTTTCAGTATCTCTCCTCGAGTTCAATAACCCTTCTTCAATCAGGTACTCAAACTCCAATACACTGTGGTCGCTCATCCCTACTGGGGCCTCAAAACCGATTTCTCTTATGTCAGAGTCGTTCAGGGTGAAGACCAGGTCGAGTCTCGCTGGTTCGTCATTTCCTCTCATCCTTGTGGGTTCTCTGACATGCTGGGTTAAGAAGTTTCTAGTCACCACCTCCAGTAGTTTGGCTCTCCACGTATCCTCGCCGCCATGCGGTTCCTTGTTCTCCCAATCAATCCTTCCGTGATTGAAGTCCCCCATGATGAGCAGGTGGGATCTATTTCTACAGGCAGCAGAGGCTGCCCTCTCAATTATAGTGTTAACTGCCATGTTGTTGTTTTCATACTCTTGACTGGGTCTTCTGTCATTTGGTGGAGGGTTATATATTACTGCTACTACTATCCTTGGTCCTCCCATTGTCATGGTGCCTGCTATGTAGTCTCTGAAACCCTCACAGCCCGGGATAGCCATCTCCTTAAAACTCCATTCCTTTCTCATGAGTAGGGCCACTCCGCCTCCTCCCCTACCTTCCCTCTCTTTCCTTATTACTGTGTACTCCTGGGGAAACACAGCATTCGTTATGATTCCAGAGAGTTTTGTCTCAGTGAGTCCGATTACATCTGGGTTCACTTCTTGTGTTCTTTCCCTTAGTTCACTTGTCTTGCTTGTGATCCCATCTATGTTCGAGTACATTACCCTGAAACTGACTCTTTTCTGCTTCTCCTCTGGGGGGGACCTGTGGGGTCTGGGGTGAGCGGGAGCTTGGAGGATCTGGTACGGGGAGACTGGTGGAGGAGGAAGGGCTTGGGGGGGTGGAGGGGAGGGGGAGGGAAGGGTGGGTGGGTGAGAGGGGGAGGGTAGGGGGGGTGGGTGAGAGAGGGAGGGTTGGGGGGTGGGTGAGAGGGGAGGGTTGAGGGGGGTGAGAGGAGGAGGTTGGGGGATGGGGAGAAGGGGGGTTTGGGGGGCAGTAAAGGGGGGAGGGCTTGGGGGGAAAGGGAAGGCTGAGGTGGGTGAGGAAGAGGGAGGGTATTGGGGAGTGGTGGAGAGGGGAAGGCTTAGGTGGGGTGGGGGAGAGTGGGGGCTTAGGGGGGCAGGGGAGAACTGAGGGCTTGTGGGTGGGAGAGACTGGAGGGCATGTGGGAGAAGGGAGGGCTTGGGGGATGGGGGAGAAGGGTGGTCCTGGGGGAGGGGGGAGTGGGAGGAGGGGATGAGAGGGAGGAGGGGTGAGTGGGATGAGGGGGGTGGGTGGGGGAAGGNCCATTCCTTTCCCATCCCAAATCCTTATCCTGACCCCTTCCCAGTGCTATATAGTCGTATGGCTTGGCGCTTTCCCTTGATAATTCCTTCCTTCCTTCCCTCTCCCGCCCCCCTCTCACCCACTACCCTCCCTCACCTCCCTCACCCACCTCCCTCACCCACCTCCCTCACCCACCACCCTCACCCACCACCCTCACCCACCACCAGACGACGTTAGAGAAAAAGGAGGGAGCGGGAGATATGATAGCAGCATACAAATTACTTAGGGGGATTGACAAAGTGGAAATAGACGAAATGTTCACATGGAACAGCAACAGAACAAGGGGACATGGGTGGAAGCTGGACGAGTCATAGAAATGTTAGAAAGTTTTCTTGGTGGGTGAGAGAAGTGGGGACATTGAAAGAACTTAAGGAGCAGCTTGTGGAAGCAAACACTATTTCTTGCTTAAAACTTAAATATATAAAAATAAATTTAAAACTAGATAGATATAAAACCAAATATGTTTAAATACCTGTGAAGCTGCTCATAAACACTCGTAGGTCCCTGAGAAGAGAGCAAACTTGGCTACACACACTCCCTCGAGGCGGGACGAAGGTTGAGAGGCGGGACCAAAGAGCCAGAGCTCAACCCCGCAAGCACAATTAGGTGTGTACAATTAGGTGAGTACACACACACACACACACACACACGCAAGTGTGTGTGTTCGGGAGCCGGTGGCCGAGCGGACAGCACGCTGGATACGTGATCCTGTGGTTCTGGGTTCGATCCCGAGCGCCGGCGAGAAACGATGGGCAGAGTTTCTTTCACCCTATGCCCCTGTTACCTAGCAGTTAATAGGTACCTGGGAGTTAGTCAGCTGTCACGGGCTGCTTCCTGGTGTGTGTGTGGTGTGGGAAAAAAAATAGTAGTAGTAGTAAAAACAGTTGAGAGGCGGGCGGAAAGAGCAGAGCTCAACCCCCACAAGCACAACTAGGCGAGTACAACTAGGTGAGTACAACTAGGCGAGTACAACTAGGTGAGTACAACTAGGCGAGTACAACTAGGTGAGTACAACTAGGCGAGTACAACTAGGTGAGTACAACTAGGCGAGTACAACTAGGTGAGTACCGAACTTTCGAATTCTCCAAACACAAACTTTCATTCTGGTAAATGAAGCTTCTTAGGTGGGGGTTGCTAATTAATATTTAAGCTTCGCGTAACTTGCTCGCCGTTAAAACCACATAACTGAACCTGCTTGCCCGCCTCCAGCAACAGAATTCATGTCTAAGACGGTATAAAAGCAGAAAATGTTCATATATGTGCAACTCGGCTCATCACAACGATGAAAGACTCGCCCACAGTGAAGGTCTTAGCGAGCTGGAACTCGCCATCTTGAAGGAAAGACTAATCAAGGTAATATAAGATATTATGGAAGTCTTACAGGGTGAACAAGGAGCCATGTTCCAAATATGAAACAGTGAGAGCTGAGAGCAGCGTGTGTGGGCTGAGAGACAGATGCCGCTGAGAGCAGCGTGTGTGGGCTGAGAGACAGATGCCACTGAGAGCAGCGTGTGTGGGCTGAGAGACAGATGCCGCTGAGAGCAGCGTGTGTGGGCTGAGAGACAGATGCCACTGAGAGCAGCGTGTGTGGGCTGAGACACAGATGCCGCTGAGAGCAGCGTGTGTGGGCTGAGAGACAGATGCCACTGAGAGCAGCGTGTGTGGGCTGAGAGATGCCGCTGAGAGCAGCGTGTGTTGGCTGAGAGATGCCGCTGAAAGCAGCGTGTGTGGGCTGACAGATGCCGCTGAGAACAGCGTGTGTGGGCTGAGAGACAGATGCCGCTGAGAGCAGCGTGTGTGGGCTGAGAGACAGATGCCGCTGAGAGCAGCGTGTGTTGGCTGACAGATGCCGCTGAGAACAGCGTGTGTGGGCTGAGAGACAGATGCCGCTGAGAGCAGCGTGTGTGGGCTGAGAGATGCCGCTGAGAGCAGCGTGTGGGGGCTGACAGATGCCGCTGAGAACAGCGTGTGGGGGCTGAGAGACAGATGCCGCTGAGAGCAGCGTGTGTGGGCTGAGAGATGCCGCTGAGAGCAGCGTGTGTGGGCTGACAGATGCCGCTGAGAGCAGTGAGAGTGTTAGCTGAGACACAGATGCCGCTGAGAGCAGCGTGTGTGGGCTGAGAGATGCCGCTGAGAGCAGTGAGAGTGTTAGCTGAGACACAGATGCCGCTGAGAACAACGTGTGTGGGCTGAGAGATGCCGCTGAGAGCAGCGTGTGGGGGCTGAGAGATGCCGCTGAGAGCAGTGAGAGTGTTAGCTGAGACACAGATGCCGCTGAGAACAACGTGTGTGGGCTGAGAGATGCCGCTGAGAGCAGCGTGTGGGGGCTGAGAGATGCCGCTGAGAGCAGCGTGTGGGGGCTGAGAGATGCCGCTGAGAGACGTATGGGATAACTCCTCCACTTTAAGAGTCACAGACATGCACACGAGGAGTCACAATAACGTGGCTAAAATATGTTGACCAAACACACAAAGTGAATGGACGACGACGTTTCGGTCCGTCCTGGACCATTCTCAAGTCGATTGTCAGTCGACTGGACCATTCACAATCGACTTGAGAATGGTCCAGGACGGGCCGAAACGTTGTCGTCCCTTCACTTTCTAAAGTGGGGTTTGGCCAACACAGACATATATAAAAAGCTACAAGAAGAGGCTGTGGAAGCAGATTGTAAAATTAACACAACGCGAACCACGAGAAGCCAAAGTCAGTTCATAAACTGACGAAGAGATGGAAATTTCCGTCTGTTTCAGGGAGATGGAAAACCATCTCCCTGAAAGAGATGGTTCAGGGAGCAATTGCTGGACTCTGAACTCATCTAGCTGAGATCATCCAGGTAAACACCATGATATTTTACACCATGATATAAATCGCACCTGCCTCGCATGGGCCTATAGGCCTTCTGGAAGACTATATATTCTTAACTACAGAAAACAGAGCTTGCCTTAATTGTTATGATTTATATTCATCACAGTTGAGAGACGGGCGGCCGGGTTCAGAACTAGTGGCTTCACTAGTCAGCAAAGGGGCACTGAACTTGTATTCACTAGTATGTACTAACGTGAAAGTTTCAATCTAGGGAGCGAAAGTTGGGAGAAACTCAGGCCAGGGAAACTTTTTGATTAGATCCCGGATAATTGGATTAAACTTGAAAATGACTTAAGGTTGGCTCTTCTGCAATATAAATTATATAATGAGAAAACACACAACCCCACAAACTCTCACATGCACACACATGATTACACATACACGTCACCCCCCCCTACACATACACGTCACCCCCCCCCCCCACACACACACACACATGCATCAGGTGGGCCTGATAGCTGAGTGGACAGCGCTCTGAACTCTTAATCCTAGGGTCCGGGTTTTATCCCCGGTGAATGCAGAAACAAATAGGCAGTTTGTCACCCTGATGCACCTGTTCACCTAGCAGTAAATAGGTACCTGGGCGCTAGACAGCTGTTACGGGCTGCTTCCTAAGGGGGGGGGGGGGAATTAGTAGTTAGTAACAGTTGATTGATTGACAGTTTAGACGCGAGCCTTGCTTTTCTTGGTGGCACAGTGGTAGCGCACTCGTCCTCAAGTGCGTTTCCGCACTCAGGCGGAAGCAAATGGGCAATAAGTTTCATTCACCCTGATGCCCCTGTTACCTAGCAGTAAATAGGTACCTGGAGTTAGACAGCTGCTACGGGCTGCTTCCTGGGGGATGTGTAACAAAAAGGCCTGGTCGAGGACCGGGCCGCGGGGATGCTAAGCCCCGACATCATCTCAAGAAGAAGATAGGACGATAACACTTGCCGCAAGAAGTCTTAACCTGCACAATGACCTCACAATTACCTGATCTGTCAACGAGAAAATATTGAAGCCGAACGGTGGAATTACAGTTCGTGGACGCGGGTTCAATCCCATTGTACAGCTTACGATTTGTTCGTGTGAAGATGTTTAAGACATAATTCATTACAAGAGTTGAGAGTTACTCCTGGCCGCCGGGACGTAATTATTCCTTGGTAATTCTCTGCCTCATGACTCACGACTCCTACATATCCTCATTTACTCATCTCCCCCCCCCCCGGGGTGTTCATACTCATGTTCACTTACTCCTCACTAACTCCAACGCTTCACTAACTCCTCACTAACTCCAACGCTTCACTAACTCCTCCTGTTCATTTTCACTTCTCTACCTCACTTTTCTCCTCAATCTTGTCCTCCTCCATATTATGACCTCGTAACTTATTTCTTGTTACTCTGCTGCTGCTGCTCCTGCTGCTCCTGCTGCTGCTGCTGCTGCTGCTCCTGCTGCTCCTGCTGCTCCTGCTGCTGCTGCTCCTGCTGCTCCTGCTGCTGCTTCTGCTGCCGCTCCTGCTGCTGCTCCTGCTGCTGCTCCTGCTGCTGCTCCTGCTGCTGCTGCTGCTGCTGCTGCTGCTCCTGCTGCTGCTGCTCCTGCTGCTGCTGCTGCTGCTGCTGCTGCTGCTGCTGTTCCTGCTGCTGCTCCTGCTGCTGCTCCTGCTGCTCCTGCTGCTGCTGCTGCTTCTGCTGCTGCTTCTGCTCCTCGTCCTCCTCCTCGTCGTCCTCGTCGTCGTCCTCCTGCCTTCCTCATCAGGAACGCAGTCTGACATTCGTCTGTTTTTCATTTACAACTTCCCGCAGTTGACAAAGTTACAGAGGTCGGTGGTGGTGGTGACTTGCTCTGACTCAACACTGACTGGTGGGCTGTGACGGGTCAACACTGTCTGTACTGTGATGCTAAACACTGTCTGTACTGTGATGCTAAACACTGTCTATCGTGTGAGGGTGAATAATGCCTCACATTAGGGACAGTGAACACAGTTCATCTGACATTACGTGTGGCTGACGTTATGTGGTGATGAACTGTTTATGTAACAGTGAACAGTGGCTGATGTTATACGACGGTGAATACTAAACATTGATGTTATGTGACATTGAACATTGATGTTATGTGACATTGAACATTGATGTTATAACATTGAACACTGATGTTATAACATTGAACACTGATGTTATGTGACATTGAACATTGATGTTATAACATTGAACATTGATGTTATGACATTGAACATTGATGTTGTGTGACATTAAACACTGAGTATCGTAACATGAGTGAACAATGGCTGATACTATGGAACAGTGAACACAGTATATGTCACGTTCTGTGACGATGAACATTATCTGTGCTTGATGATGTCATGTGAACATTGAACGTTTTTTTTCATGTAGAGAAAGACAAAGGTTCACTAGGGAACAGTTCTTCTGAAGAGTAGACTATTATTAAAACTGTAATATGCTTTCAGACCATCACAAATATCTAAACTATCCAGGTAGTTTGACAGGGGGGGGAGGGTGTCTCGGTGTAATGGATTTGCAGTGAGAACTTTTTTTTTTACCACAGACGTGGCCAGACATTTACAATGCTAACCAGCATATATACATTTTCTTCTGTCCTCCATGGACAGGGTTAGAGATGTGTTAAACATATAGTTCAGGGGTTTATTGAACAATCAACCACAGAAGGTGATTCGGTGCTTTTAAAATGCTAAGGTAACCTACATACGTAAATACATAGATGCAGAGATTTACGTAGGCCCTACATAAAGTGTTCGATGTGTCTTTTACATAGTGTCATTAATGTGCATTTACAAAGGTGAAATGTAATTCTGATCAGCTTCCATATATACTTTATACACATACATATACATACATACACACACATGCATTCACATACATTTGTCTCTCTTACACTGACAGAGTGAGATAGCTGAGAGAGAAACTAGTGCTCTATACATGAAATTGGTAAACAAATCCACAAGGGCCGTGACGAGGATTCGAACTTACGTCAGAGAGCATCCCAGACGCTGCCTTAATCACGAATGTAATGAAATTGATGCATATTGAAGATACGAAATGTGTCTTAAGGCTGGAATTGTCTTAGCAACCTCACTTAGGTTCAACACGCGGCTGTTAATGGACACTGAGGAGTCGAACTGCATCCCTAAGTTGTCATTGTTCTCTCACAGAGAACAACACTTTAGCCACTCATCAACTTTCATCTTCCACGTTCAGTTTCGTGGAGGTTATGATCATCGCGGAGATTGTCTGAAGGAAATATAACCGTCCAACGTCCATCCCAAGGAGACATTGTTTGTTGTGGTTAACGACCCTCGTAGTAGTCGGCAGTTACTACCTTCCTTAAGTCAAGATTGTAGTGTAGTGTGTGTGTGTGTGTGTGTGTGTGTGTGTGTGTGTGTGTGTGTGTGTGTGTGTGTGTGTGTGTGTGTGTGTGTGTATTCACTTAGTTGTATTTTACGGGGGTTGAGCTTTGCTCTTTCGGCCCGCCTCTCAACTGTCAATCAACTGTTTACTAACTACTTTTTTTTTCCCACACCACACACACACACACACACACACACACCACACACACACACACACACACACCCCAGGAAGCAGCCCGTGACAGCTGACTAACTCCCAGGTACCTATTTACTGCTAGGTAACAGGGGCATTCAGGGTGAAAGAAACTTTGCCCATTTGTTTCTGCCGGGTGCGGGAATCGAACCCGCGCCACAGAATTACGAATCCTGCACGCTATCCACCAGGCTACCTGGCCCCCTGCGCATAGAATGCGCTGAGTGAGTGAGAGAGAGAGAGTGTGTGTGTGTGTGTGTGTGTGTGTGTGTGTGTGTGTGTGTTTTTTTTCTTCCTCATGAATTATGGTGTGGAGCGGAAGTTTGTGTTCTTAACTTGCTGAGGAACCGAAGAAAACTTGAAATATTGGAGAGTTTTCGCGTGTGAATGCGCATGCGTGCTTGCCTACTCAGCTACATGTACACACCTATTAGTGCTTGACAGGTCGCGCTGCAGTATTTACAGCTGTTTGTAGTTAATGCAGAGACTGAATTCATCCATATATCTCATGCTACTTCTTGTTGATAATGTGTACAAACCTTATCTCACACACACACACACACACACACACACACACACACACACACACACACACACACACACACACACACACACACTCAGCGCATTCTATCGTGTCTCAACTATTTTAGAGGATAAAATGATTTTCTCATTGACGTCTCGTTGGGTAATTTGCGTCAACGTTTCCAAATTTGTTTCCTCCGTTAACAATTGTTAATTTCTGACCATTAGTGTTTCGTCCTCTTTGTTGATTCATGTAAAATATTTGTATTCGTTTTCATGTCCTGTGTGTTCCTCTTTTCCTCATTGTTGCTCCTGTTCTTAGTGTTCGTTGTTCCCATCGTTACCTCTCACTTCTTATTATCTGGTGTTCTCTTGGGCATATTACAGTGGGAGTCTTGCCAGTTAGTTTAGTCCCTAGTAGTGCTATTACATCAGTCTGTTACCTCAGTAATTTGCTTTATTTGACGTCAACATTGATGTACCAGTCTTCACTGCTGGCTTGTCTTTGTGTGTGTGTGTGTGTGTGTGTGTGTGTGTGTGTGTGTGTGTGTGTGTGTGTGTGTGTGTGTGTGTGCGTGGGTAGGTGGTTCACAGTCAGCTGCCTCATTGTGTGGATATGGAACAGTTTCCGACGGTGTTTAGGATTGGTTGATGCATGACTCTTAAACTGCTTCTCTCCTAATTCCCGCGTTCTCGATCCTCCTCTGTTTCATACAGTGTAATTTCCTTCCTTTCTGTGCTCACTGTGCTGCTTCCACGCGCTTATGTTTCGTCTCTGTACCTCCATTCACTGACAGTTAAGCCATTAAGGGGCTAAGGCATTACTTCGTTCCTCAGTTTCTTTGAGTTTGTAAGTTACTTTCTCCATTATGTCTGGTGTTAATTTTCCTCATTTTTATTCATCGTATGTGCGTGTTGGTGTGTGTGTGTGTGCGTGTGCGTGTCGGTGTACTCACCTATTTGTACTCGCATATTAGGGCCCCCTGTGGCTGAGTGGATAGAGCTCTGGGCTCGTAATTCTAGGGTCCGAGTTCGATCCCGGCCATGGCGGAAACAAATTGGGCAGAGTTTCTTTCACTAGACAAGAAGGACGGTTAGACAACTGTTACTGGCTGTTTCCTGGGTGTGTGTGGAAAGAACCTTTAGAAGTTAGTAACAGTTGATTGAGAATTGAGAGGCGGGGCGAAAGAGCAAAGCTCAACCCCCGCAAGCACAATTAGGTGAATTCATATTTGTGACTTCAAGGTGGAGATGTCAGGCCCTATATCCTGCCTTTCTAGCCGCCAGATGTCAGACCACACCAATTTTCTTTTTCATATTTAAACTCTGTGTCTCTGTGTCTCTGTCTCTCTCTGTGTGTCTGTCTCTCTCTGTGTGTCTGTCTCTCTCTGTGTCTCTGTCTCTCTCTGTGTCTCTGTCTCTCTCTGTGTCTCTTGTCTCTCTGTGTCTCTTGTCTCTCTGTGTCTCTTGTCTCTCTGTGTCTCTTGTCTCTCTCTGTGTCTCTTGTCTCTCTTTGTGTCTCTGTCTCTCTCTGTGTCTCTGTCTCTCTCTGTGTCTCTGTCTGTCTCTCTGTCTGTCTGTCTGTCTGTCTGTCTCTCTAACACATGCACACATACGCGCGCGCGCGCATTTCAAAAAACTAATCAACTGTAATATACTAATACAAGGAAATACTAAAATAATGCTACACACGTAAAGTATTAACCAATTATTCTGTTTGATGAAAAAGTTAATTATTCATCACAAACGCCATTCATTTTCCCATTAATCCTAACTTTAAGCTCATATCATCAGTATTGGCAACTTTTTGAAATGTTCTAATTAAGATGAATATGAAAAGTGAGAGAGAAAGTGAGTAAAAACATGGAGTTCAGAGAGAGAGAGAGAGAGAGGGAGGGAGGGATTGAAGAGAGAAGTGAGGAGAAAAAACGTGGAAAAAGAATGTGATAGTAGCACATAAGGCTGAAAAGTCTTTAGGTATAGCCTTTGATGCGTTAAACATTAGTGCCGCTATTTACTGGGAAAGACTTTCCTGCTGGAGAGAGCTCGATGCCTGTGTACCATTATGCAGTCCTTAGCCACGGAGATGACCTCTTGATGGTACGTCATGGGGTTTCTTCTCGTCACTTTGCTCGTCTTGCAAGGCTTATGTTTCCATGCGTCTATCTTCCAGCATCTTGTTTCTGCAACAGCAGCAATCTTCTGTACAAATACGGGTCTCCATTTATCATGAATTATTTATTTTGGGTACTTCAGGTGTTTATTATGAAGTGATAATTGTCTTCTGTTTATCATAAACATATCTTATCATGTTTAGGGATTTGTTTTTGGCTGGCCAGCAGGCGCAGGCAGGTGTCTTAACAAGCAGCACCTTCGTATAGCAGTGGCTCTCTGTATAGCAGTGGCTCTCTGTATAGCAGTGGCTCTCTGTATAGCAGTGGCTCTCTGTATAGCAGTGGCTCTCTCTATAGCAGTGGCTCTCTGTATAGCAGTGGCTCTCTCTATAGCAGTGGCTCTCTGTATAGCAGTGGCTCTCTGTATAGCAGTGGTTCTCCATATAGCAGTGGCTCTCCATATAGCAGTGGCTCTCTGTATAGCAGTGGTTCTCCATATAGCAGTGGCTCTCCATATAGCAGTGGCTCTCTGTATAGCAGTGGTTCTCCATATAGCAGTGGCTCTCCATATAGCAGTGGCTCTCTGTATAGCAGTGGTTCTCCATATAGCAGTGGCTCTCCATATAGCAGTGGCTCTCTGTATAGCAGTGGCTCTCCATATAGCAGTGGCTCTCTGTATAGCAGTGGCTCTCCATATAGCAGTGGCTCTCCATATAGCAGTGGCTCTCCATATAGCAGTGGCTCTCCATATAGCAGTGGCTCTCCATATAGCAGTGGCTCTCTGTATAGCAGTGGTTCTCCATATAGCAGTGGCTCTCTGTATAGCAGTGGCTCTCCATATAGCAGTGGCTCTCTGTATAGCAGTGGCTCTCTGTATAGCAGTGGCTCTCTGTATAGCAGTGGTTCTCCATATAGCAGTGGCTCTCCGTATAGCAGTGGCTCTCTGTATAGCAGTGGCTCTCTGTATAGCAGTGGCTCTCTGTATAGCAGTGGCTCTCCATATAGCAGTGGCTCTCTGTATAGCAGTGGCTCTCCATATAGCAGTGGCTCTCCATATAGCAGTGGCTCTCCATATAGCAGTGGCTCTCCATATAGCAGTGGCTCTCCATATAGCAGTGGCTCTCTGTATAGCAGTGGCTCTCTGTATAGCAGTGGTTCTCCATATAGCAGTGGCTCTCTGTATAGCAGTGGCTCTCTGTATAGCAGTGGCTCTCCATATAGCAGTGGCTCTCTGTATAGCAGTGGCTCTCTGTATAGCAGTGGCTCTCCATATAGCAGTGGCTCTCCATATAGCAGTGGCTCTCCATATAGCAGTGGCTCTCTGTATAGCAGTGGCTCTCCGTATAGCAGTGGCTCTCCATATAGCAGTGGCTCTCCATATAGCAGTGGCTCTCCATATAGCAGTGGCTCTCCATATAGCAGTGGCTCTCCATATAGCAGTGGCTCTCCATATAGCAGTGGCTCTCTGTATAGCAGTGGCTCTCCATATAGCAGTGGCTCTCCATATAGCAGTGGCTCTCCATATAGCAGTGGCTCTCCATATAGCAGTGGCTCTCCATATAGCAGTGGCTCTCCATATAGCAGTGGCTCTCCATATAGCAGTGGCTCTCTGTATAGCAGTGGCTCTCTGTATAGCAGTGGCTCTCCGTATAGCAGTGGCTCTCCATATAGCAGTGGCTCTCCATATAGCAGTGGCTCTCTGTATAGCAGTGGCTCTCTGTATAGCAGTGGCTCTCTGTATAGCAGTGGCTCTCTGTATAGCTGTGGCTCTCCGTATAGCAGTGACTCTCTGTATAGCAGTGACTCTCTGTATAGCTGTGGCTCTCCGTATAGCAGTGGCTCTCCATATAGCAGTGGCTCTCTGTATAGCAGTGGCTCTCTGTATAGCAGTGGCTCTCCGTATAGCAGTGGCTCTCCATATAGCAGTGGCTCTCCATATAGCAGTGGCTCTCTGTATAGCAGTGGCTCTCTGTATAGCAGTGGCTCTCTGTATAGCAGTGGCTCTCTGTATAGCTGTGGCTCTCCGTATAGCAGTGACTCTCTGTATAGCAGTGACTCTCTGTATAGCTGTGGCTCTCCGTATAGCAGTGGCTCTCTGTATAGCTGTGGCTCTCCATATAGCAGTGGCTCTCTGTATAGCAGTGGCTCTCTGTATAGCAGTGGCTCTCTGTATAGCAGTGGCTCTCCATATAGCAGTGGCTCTCTGTATAGCAGTGGCTCTCCATATAGCAGTGGCTCTCTGTATAGCAGTGACCCTCTGTATAGCAGTGGCTCTCTGTATAGCAGTGGCTCTCCATATAGCAGTGGCTCTCTGTATAGCAGTGGCTCTCCATATAGCAGTGGCTCTCTGTATAGCAGTGGCTCTCTGTATAGCAGTGACCCTCTGTATAGCAGTGGCTCTCTGTATAGCAGTGACCCTCTGTATAGCAGTGGCTCTCTGTATAGCAGTGGCTCTCCATATAGCAGTGGCTCTCTGTATAGCAGTGGCTCTCTGTATAGCTGTGGCTCTCCATATAGCAGTGGCTCTCTGTATAGCTGTGGCTCTCCATATAGCAGTGGCTCTCTGTATAGCAGTGGCTCTCTCTATAGCAGTGGCTCTCTGTATAGCAGTGACCCTCTGTATAGCAGTGGCTCTCTGTATAGCAGTGGCTCTCCATATAGCAGTGGCTCTCTGTATAGCAGTGGCTCTCTGTATAGCTGTGGCTCTCCATATAGCAGTGGCTCTCTGTATAGCTGTGGCTCTCCATATAGCAGTGGCTCTCTGTATAGCAGTGGCTCTCTCTATAGCAGTGGCTCTCTGTATAGCAGTGGCTCTCCGTATACCAGTGGCTCTCCGTATACCAGTGGCTCTCCGTATACCAGTGGCTCTCCGTATAGCAGTGACCCTCTGTATAGCAGTGGCCCTCTGTATAGCAGTGGCCCTCTGTATAGCAGTGGCCCTCTGTATAGCAGTGGCCCTCTGTATAGCAGTGGCCCTCCGTATAGCAGTGGCCCTCCGTATAGCAGTGGCCCTCCGTATAGCAGTGGCCCTCCGTATAGCAGTGGCCCTCCGTATAGCAGTGGCCCTCCGTATAGCAGTGGCCCTCCGTATAGCAGTGGCCCTCCGTTATACTGTTCGAAACTACACTATATATACAAGTGTATTTGGACGAGGAAGTAGAAGATAAATTCCAGTTGCACACGAGACACCATACTGTAATGTAATAATGTAATTTTACATTATATTAACAACATGAATTACCGACTTATTTATGTTAGTTGAGGTTTGGTTAACATAGGTGAGGTAGGTTAGGTTAGGTCATATTTCTACATTAGTTTTAACTCGTATCAGTTCATTTTCTGTAATTTGTTATATAATTGAAAGCTTCATCATTTCATAAACAAAAATTAGAAAAATATATAACTTCAGGAAACTTGGCTTATTAGGCAAATTGGCCTTGCATAGTAAGTGCCAAGTTGTGCGTTCTGGCTATTAAGTAATATATATATATATATATATATATATACATGCTATCAGATACATGCTATCAGATACATGCTATCAGATACATGCTATCAGATACATGCTATCAGATACATGATATCAGATACATGATAAAGATCATGTATCTTTAACCATGTCTTGGCCTACTCGACTAAGACAGCGTCTGGGGATCATCCCGGACGTAAGTTCGAACCCTCAAGGCCCCTTGTGGATTTGTTCA
>WNGS01007182.1:6680750-6702086 GCA_020271785.1 Procambarus virginalis
TTATAGCGTTCTGACGTGTGAGCTATATAGGGCCTGCTTAGGGTGTCTATAGGCCTTACGTGTGGTAGTCGCGCTTGGGGATACCAGTAACCTCGGTGATGTATTTGATCCTAGTTTCCAAAGAACCCGCTCGCCGAGCCTCGGTTAGCGAGGCTCGGATACAATCCTTAATGTACCACATTTTTGTGACGTTGTGACGGCTAGAGAGGACGGACGGTGGGATACACTACAGATATGTAGGCTCACATATAGGGGTTGGACAAGCTTCACCCAACATATAGGAGTGCTGACAGGCTCTCCAGTGCTCCACGAGACAAAACATACGCAGGGGTTACAACCCCCAACTAATCCTAGTGGTGTATGTGGCTGGAACCCTACACCCTATCCTGTGAAGCAGTAGGGACCACTACACCATCCTGTGAAGCTGATAGGGCACCCTACCGCACCCATCCTGTGAGCGATAGGGAACCCCACACCCATCCTCTGAGCGATAGGTAACCCATACCCCCAGTCCATGTGAGCAGATTAGGGACCTACCCCCATCCTCGTGAGCGATAGGGAACACCCACACCCAGCCTAGTTGAGGCGATAGGGAACCCCGCACACCATACTAGTGGAGCGGATTGGGACCCTACACACACACTCCTGTGAGCGATAGGGATACCCCAAACCGCATTCCTGATTGAAGCGATAGGAGACCCTACAACCCTCCTAGTGAGCGATAGGTGACGAACCCCAGTCACACCATTCCTTGTGCTAGCGATAGGGTAAACCCTCACACCCATCCTGTATGAGCAGGCCATAGGGAACCCCACACACCCATCCTGTGCAGCCTGAGACACGGAACACACCTACACCCATCCTGCTTAAAGCGATAGGGATACCCCCAGCCCATCCTGTGAGCGATAGGGACCCCCACCACTCCATCCTGAGTGAGCGTAAGGGAACCCCGCACCTCATCTAGCTGAAGGACCAATCCTAAGCGTCTTGGGATAATGAGACAATTACGACGAGTCGTCTTCAAAGATCCATATGTGATTTAACCCATGGCTCGTCTTACACACCTGAGGCCTAGAAGAATACAAAACAGTACAAATATGGCCACACGGGCCTAAGATGCAAACAAAATTTCCCGGAAAGAGCGACCATATTAGTCAATAATTAAAGCACTAAATACACACAGAAACCATCAATAGTGTAGAGTGTATCAACAATGAACAATACCACAATGGGTCCGGGATCGGCGGTTGTCGAACACCTACCGTGTCCTACGGCCCTCCGTGGATTTTGTCCATTGAAAGCACCTAATATCTGACGCATTTACAGCCCATCAATCTGCAGGAGGGTTAGGAGGTTGCTTGGGTTAGACCGTTGTCTTTTTTACGGAGGATCAGTGGAACATAAGGGGCATGGATCTTCAGGAGCACTAGCGCATGCGGCCCGCATATACGAGATGTACGGCCCAGAAGGTTTGTAGATAATATAACGTAACACTGGTTTGTCCAGTTATAGGCAACTGGTTCAACTTATAGCACTGGTTTCACTATGGCACGGGATTCCACTTACTAGCACTTGGTCCACTTTATAACACTGATCCGGTATACAGGTGTAACACTGATCCAGGCTATAGCGTAACACTATGGTGAGGACGGATCACGCAACACAAAACATCTCAGTGGTTACGGAGGCCGGAACACAATACCAATTCCACCCACCTCTGCAGCAGACTGTCCATGTACCCAGGTCACCAGAGGCCAGTGTGTGACAACCAATGGTGAGCCTGACGTGGAAGGCCAAGTAGATGTTCACCTTTCACCCAGAGTAAACAGCAGCCAGCAATATAACCAGTAACGTTCCCAGTAACACCGCCAGTAATGTTACCATTAAGACAGCCAGTAACGTTGCCAGTAAGAGCGACGGAGGGCTAGTAACAGGGGCCAGTAACACCGCCAGTAACACCACTGTCAAGGAGCGCGTATGTGTGTGTGAACAGAGTAAAGTGGTCAACGAGGATGCCTGATGGCTGGCAGTTCCTGGAGCGGAACGGCGAACTGGCTCAGCGTGGGTCGGGGCTAGGCGGGGCAAGGCGTGGCTTGGGGAGGCTTGAGAAGGGGAGGCTTCATAATCGACTTGAGAATGGTCCAGGACGGACCGAAAACGTCGTCGTCCCTTCACCTTTCTAGGTGTGTGGTCTGGTCAACAAGCTTGGAAAGGTTTGGGGGGGGGTGGGTTACTTGCCGGGGGGTGGCTTGGCGGGGCGTGGCTTGGCGAGGCGTGGCTGCATGGGGGTAGTCTCTAGGGGGGAGGAGCTAGGTGGTGCATGGGAAAAGGTGCATTGGGCACAGGGCGGGGCCTGGCGAGGCGGGGGAGGGCGGGGCGAGGCAGGGCGGGGGGAGGCAAGGCAGGACAGGGCGGGGCGGGGGCAAGGAGAGACATGGCAGTTGCTTAGAAGCCTTATTCCATTTATCAGTTTTGGGAACAGTCATAGAGAATGGCCTCTTGTGGCAATGGTGACGGATTGAAACATGTGTAATAGTGATTCTGGGTGGGTTTGGGTGCTGTAGGTTGGGGGTCGTAGTAGTGAGGGTAGTAGGAGAGGACACAGGTGCAGATAGCAATAGTCTGGGCGGCGCGGTGGTGGTTGTGGTTCCGATTGGCTGGTGTGCGAGATGTAGTGTGTGATAATTTTTTAGCAGTAGTGGTGGTGGTTAACAGTGATGGCAAAGTGGGAGCACACTCGTCCCACGATTGATTTCATCTAGGTTCGAGATCCTGGCCAGGGAGGAATGACCGGGCGTCGATCCTTAACTCTTCATCCCTGCATATGCAGCAGTAATTGCATACTACCTGGGGCCAGATTCACGAAGCAGTTACGCAAGCACTTAAGAACGTGTACATCTTTCCTCAATCTTTGACGGCTTTGGTTACATTTATTAAACAGTTTACAAGCATGAAACTTGCCAATCAGCTGTTATTGTTATAAACAGCCTCCTGGTGCTTCGGAGCTTATTAACTGTTTAATAATTGGAAACAAAGCCGCCAAAATTTAGAAAAGATGTACAGGTTCGTAAGTGCTTGTGTAACTGCTTCGTGAATCTGGCTCCAGCAAGTCGGTCAAGTGAGCACAGATGCTCACTTGACTACCTCATGTGCGCTACACCACCCCGACACCAACAGTTGCTCACTTGACTACCTAACCTAACCGAGCTCAGAGCCACTGGTCACAACTGCCAGATCTAGGTCAGAGGTCATCTGTTGTTGGTTAAAATAACATCTCACTTAAGAGAATTTTCAGAAGTTGTTTAAAATTCTTTATCAGTGACCTAAAGAAGCGATTCTTTGTTTAGGAATTAAATGGCCATTCCAGAGGACGGAGCAGCAGTTTTCTCGAGGATTAAGTGGTCGTTTGCAAGGTTTCATTGTCGTTTCTCAAGGGGCCAAACAAACTCTTTCAAGAGGTTATGCAAATGGTTATATGGGAATAAATTGGATAAGTTTAGATTTAGGAAAGACTTGGGTAAATACTGGTTCGGTAACAGGGTTTTTGATTTGTGGAACCAATTACCGCGTAACATTGTGGAGGTGGGATCCCTCGATTGTTTCAAGCGCGGGTTGGACATGTATATGAGTGGGATTGGGTGGTTATAAATAGGAGCTGCCTCGTATGGGCCAATAGGCCTTCTGCAGTTATGTTCTTATGTTCAAATGCCCTCAGTGAGTTGAATGATCGTTCGGGAGGAGATAACTGGAAATTGCTAGAGCTGAATGACCATTAGACAGGGGACTAATTGCCTGACTTTTGTGTTATAAATATGGCGATAAAGCAGTTATGGTGTCCTCAAATTACATAAATCTCGTAAGAAAACAGTAAAGACATCGTTAGGATGAGGTCTGAGATCATTATGAGAATGTCGTTCTGAAGGAGTCATGCTCGCGTTCTGGAAAGTCAATCCCTAGGTGCAGGCGATGAGTCACAATAACGTGGCTGAAGTATGTTGACCAGACCACACTAGAAGGTGAAGGGACGACGACGTTTCGGTCCGTCATGGACCATTCTCAAGTCGATTGTCACAATCGACTTGAGAATGGTCCAGGACGGACCGAAACGTCGTCGTCCCTTCACCTTCTAGTGTGTGGTCTGGTCAAACATCAATCCCTGGGTCTAAATGAGGGTTAAACTTTCAGTCAGAGGAGGCAGAACTCTCATTATGAAGAGCAAAAGTTCGAAAGGGATGAAACTATCGCTCTGACGGAGTTAAACTTATGTTTTAAGGAGTCGGGTCGGGTCGGGTCGGGTCGGGTCGGGTCGGGTCGGGTCAAGTAGGGATTACTAGGCACCAGGAAGGAATTGAGGAAGGGAATTATCAGGGGAAAGCTCGAAGCCATTACGACTATAGCACTGGGAAGGGGTCAGGATAAAGATTTGGGATGGGACGGAGGGAAGGAATGGTTTATATTTTATAAATATGTATGTGATTATATATGTATATATGTGAATGTGGTGTGATTATATATGTGAATGTGATGTGATTATGATATATATGGTCTAAAATATTGTTTTAAGGGAATAAACCATTGAAGAAATTAATTCTAGTTCAGGTGGTTTAAAAAAAATTCCAAAGTGTTAATTTTTGTCTAATTAAATTTGTAGTTTTTAAGGGTTAAGCTGTTATCCTGAACGGACAAAATTATCGAGTCTCGTTCATAGAAAATAATACTGGAATTAAACCTACTGACTGACTGACAGACTGAATGAAAAATCAGTTGACAACGAATTAGTGACGTCATAGGCGGCTTTTTCAAAAATATTCACGAATGTCACAATTTGGCTTTACAGCCTAAGCTCCACCCCCACCAGCCTGGGCTCCACCCCCCACCAGCCTGGGCTCCACCCCCCACCAGCCTGGGCTCCACCCCCACCAGCCTGGGCTCCACCCCCCACCAGCCTGGGCTCCACCCCCCACCAGCCTGGGCTCCACCCCCACCAGCCTGGGCTCCACCCCCCACCAGCCTGGGCTCCACCCCCACCAGCCTGGGCTCCACCCCCACCAGCCTGGGCTCCACCCCCCACCAGCCTGGGCTCCACCCCCACCAGCCTGGGCTCCACCCCCAGCAGCCTGGGCTCCACCCCCACCAGCCTGGGCTCCACCCCCACCAGCCTGGGCTCCACCCCCACCAGCCTGGGCTCCACCCCCACCAGCCTGGGCTCCACCCCCACCAGATTGGGCTCCACCCCCACCAGCCTGGGCTCCACCCCCACCAGCCTGGGCTCCACCCCCACCAGCCTGGGCTCCACCCCCCACCAGCCTGGGCTCCACCCCCACCAGCCTGGGCTCCACCTCCACCAGCCTGGGCTCCACCCCCACCAGCCTGGGCTCCACCCCCACCAGCCTGGGCTCCACCCCCACCAGCCTGGGCTCCACCCCCACCAGCCTGGGCTCCACCCCCACCAGCCTGGGCTCCACCCCCACCAGCCTGGGCTCCACCCCCACCAGCCTGGGCTCCACCCCCACCAGCCTGGGCTCCACCCCCACCAGCCTGGGCTCCACCCCCACCAGCCTGGGCTCCACCCCCACCAGCCTGGGCTCCACCCCCACCAGCCTGGGCTCCACCCCCACCAGCCTGGGCTCCACCCCCACCAGCCTGGGCTCCACCCCCACCAGCCTGGGCTCCACCCCCACCAGCCTGGGCTCCACCCCCACCAGCCTGGGCTCCACCCCCACCAGCCTGGGCTCCACCCCCACCAGCCTGGGCTCCACCCCCACCAGCCTGGGCTCCACCCCCACCGGCCTGGGCTCCACCCCCACCGGCCTGGGCTCCACCCCCACCGGCCTGGGCTCCACCCCCACCGGCCTGGGCTCCACCCCCCACCGGCCTGGGCTCCACCCCCCACCGGCCTGGGCTCCACCCCCACCAGCCTGGGCTCCACCCCCACCAGCCTGGGCTCCACCCCCACCAGCCTGGGCTCCACCCCCACCAGCCTGGGCTCCACCCCCACCAGCCTGGGCTCCACCCCCACCAGCCTGGGCTCCACCCCCCACCAGCCTGGGCTCCACCCCCCACCAGCCTGGGCTCCACCCCCCACCAGCCTGGGCTTCACCCCCCACCAGCCTGGGCTCCACCCCCCACCAGCCTGGGCTCCACCCCCACCAGCCTGGGCTCCACCCCCCACCAGCCTGGGCTCCACCCCCCACCAGCCTGGGCTCCACCCCACCAGCCTGGGCTCCACCCCCCACCAGCCTGGGCTCCACCCCCACCAGCCTGGGCTCCACCCCCCCACCAGCCTGGGCTCCACCCCCCACCAGCCTGGGCTTCACCCCCCACCAGCCTGGGCTCCACCCCCACCAGCCTGGGCTCCACCCCCACCAGCCTGGGCTCCACCCCCCACCAGCCTGGGCTCCACCCCCCACCAGCTGGGCTCCACCCCCCACCAGCCTGGGCTCCACCCCCCACCAGCCTGGGCTCCACCCCCCACCGGCCTGGGCTCCACCCCCACCGGCCTGGGCTCCACCCCCCACCGGCCTGGGCTCCACCCCCCACCGGCCTGGGCTCCACCCCCCCGGCCTGGGCTCCACCCCCACCGGCCTGGGCTCCACCCCCACCGGCCTGGGCTCCACCCCCACCGGCCTGGGCTCCACCCCCACCGGCCTGGCTCCACCCCCCACCGGCCTGGGCTCCACCCCCCACCGGCCTGGGCTCCACCCCCACCGGCCTGGGCTCCACCCCCCACCGGCCTGGGCTCCACCCCCCACCGGCCTGGGCTCCACCCCCCACCAGCCTGGGCTCCACCCCCCACCAGCAGCCTGGGCTCCACCCCCCCCCCCCAGCAGGGAGCAAAACATTACGTCAACCCAAAAGTCCACAAGGTGCAACCATAGACAATGGGACAAGAATAGTTTATCTCATATCCCTAGACGATCCCTAGAACTTTAGTCTGTCTCCTATCCCTAGAGGATATAATTTTTCAATCTGTCTTCTATCCTTAAAGTTCAAGACAACATTTTAGCCTCGTATCCCTAAGGAATGAGAGAGATTTAAACTATTTCCTTTTCCATAGAGTATGGAGCACATTTAGTCTCTGCTATCCCAAGGATGATGGGGACACTATAGTGTGTTTTTAATCTCTGACAGATAAGAATCCGTTAGTCTGTCTTCTATCCTTAAGTGAGAGGGTAGAGACCCCCTAGCCACACCCGCTCGACCCCAGGTCGCCTCACCACCAATGTGTCAGGATTCAACATAGATTAACTAAAGGACGTTAATATCACCGACTTATTCGGAGAGAAATGAGATATAATTTTTAAGAATTTTAGACGTCGTAAAGTTATGATATCACTATCAAGAAGTTCAAGATAATTAAAATGAAGTTATAATTCTCAGTTAACACGTCGTTCTAATGAAGTTAAAATGTTATGACAACACTTATATAGTAGAAGCGTTTTCCTAAGAAATCTAACCTGACGGCTCTGAACGTCTGGGACTACCTTGAGAGGAGCTACCTTGAGAGGGACTACCTTGAGAGGAGCTACCTTGAGAGGAGCTACCTTGAGAGGAGCTACCTTGAGAGGAGCTACCTTGAGAGGAGCTACCTTGAGAGGAGCTACCTTGAGAGAAGCTACCTTGAGAGGAGCTACCTTGAGAGGAGCTACCTTGAGAGGAGCTACCTTGAGAGGAGCTACCTTGAGAGGAGCTACCTTGAGAGGAGCTACCTTGAGAGGAGCTACCTTGAGAGGAGCTACCTTGAGAGGAGCTACCTTGAGAGAAGCTACCTTGAGAGGAGCTACCTTGAGAGAAGCTACCTTGAGAGGGAAGACCAGGCACACCAGGGACAATTATCAACCGTGTTCCACCCTCACTGCGGTGCTCCACCACAAACTTGCCTCGTTATGTCGAAGGGGAAAAAAATGATCTTGAGAGCTTGAGAAGCACAAGGGTGAGAGGTGGGGATCATGTTTATCTTGACCTTGTTAGACTCAGTCGCCTTAGGTTCCTTCTGCTGGCTCCTGAGAGGGAGGAGATAAAGGGAGATAGTGTGTGGGCGAGAGGGAGGGAAAGAGACCGGGAGATATGAGGTATGAAGTGAAGATAAGAAAGCTAGAGAGAGAGAGAGAGGAGGAATGGAGGAGGAGGGAAGATATGAGAGAGAGAGAGGCATCACCTCAGCCCAGAGTCTGCTACTCCCGCTGGTGTTGCCAACGTCAAGTATCATCGCTACTACAGGCAAGAGCAACAATGGACACCTGTCGCAGAAATAGCTAACTATACGAGCAATAACAGCTGTTTAGGAAGTCCCCATCCCGATCTCCGATCAGACCTACAAGTACATGAATCTAGTACACACACTCACGCATCTACAATCTATTTCTTTTCAAAATCAGCATATTTTTTTGTTCATAAGTTCACGGGGATGTGTACAGTCTTGTACCAGCCACATGAACAGCTGTCAAAAACATGTCAAGTCAAGCAGATGCAAACCTGAGGAACCAATCACACACCTGACGTAGTCTTAAGATGGTGATGACAGTATACTGTGTTAGATGCTTGTTTACCAGAAGGAAGTCATTAAACTCATTTGGGGCCATAAACCAAATAACTTCCATTCCTTAAAAGGTATTTTGACGAGTCCTAAAAGAATGAGATTAACTCAGTGAGCTACTTAAGAGAATATCTAATAACTCATCTTGAAACTACGTCGTTTCAACTGTTCGGGAGTTGCTGAATCACTTTACCCCACACTCAGACCTTGATGAAGCAAGGAGAGTGCGAAATACTGGGTGTAAATCTTTACACAAAACACACATGCGTAAGTGTGGGTTTTTATCAAATAATTAATGTCATTGAGAGCACTGTACACCATATTTGTGACAAAATTCCATCCTTGAGCAGGCGATAAGTCACAATAACGTGGCTGAAGTATGTTGACCAGACCACACACTAGAAGGTGAAGGGACGACGACGTTTCGGTCCGTCCTGGACCATTCTCAAGTCGACTCCACAAAATTCCATCCTTGAGTGAAATGCTAGACAATACTAAATCAATGAGAGCACTACATTGCGTCCCAACATGTTGCGTCAATGAGAGCACTACATTGCGTCCCAACATGTTGCGTCAATGAGAGCACTACATTGCGTCCCAACATGTTGCGTCATTAAGAACATTGTATTGAACACAGAGACAATAAGTGACGATCAGACGTGGGTCACAAAACTCCCAAAAAGGAGAAATTATATAGATTTATCGAAGACGCTTGAAAAGAGTGAACAGACGGGAGATGTCTCGACATACAGGATACTCAGAGGCATTAATAGCAAACAAAATAACTGTTATGTATAACACAGAACGAATAAAGGAAGATAAGTTGAGATGACCCGCTATCAGTTCTCCACCAACTGTGGTGCACCACCGTCGTCACAGACCGCTCTAGCAGGCAGATAAGGACAAGAAGAATTGCCTCTACAAAAGCTTGGGTAATACCATGTTTTACGTCATCTATAAACCCACTTACAAAACAATGTTATGGTCAACCATTGTGTGAGTTATTGCTCACTGTGAGGCACGACTGTGGTCGTGTGCTGGCCTCTGTACGTCTTTTTATCTGCTGTTGTGTTAGTGTCTCTTTTGACAGTTCTTGTCTATATCTCCGTCTTCTGCTGGTTCTTCATGTGACTGTGACCGATCTTCTTTGTCTCATGCAGCATGTCCAGCTTTTTCAGGTACAGTTTTCATGTGTTTTCAGGACAAACGTGGCTTAAATTGATTTAGGGTAGTGATATGATGTTTAAATTTATTTTGTTTCTCGACTAGTCAATGTATAAGCAAGATGGTGTTCACAGAACATTCTACAATGGTTCTTTGGGTCATCGTGAAGGAGCAGTGACATGTGGCTGACCTAAATATGAGATTCAAGTGTCGTGTTCCAATCAGAGAACGGAAGGGCGGCTAAGTTTCAAGTGGCTTTAAGACTGGCTCAGGAAAACCAAGAGATTTATTTCAGCTTCAGCAGTCAAGGGAGGCAATGTGTGATGTCTGCCTCTCATGGCATAGCTGGCAGACATACCTGATGATGTCTTGGCATATGCAGGCTCATGTTTAACTAGTCGGGCAAAATAGGATGCAGCTGTTCCGTAGACACGGTTCCAGTGATACGAGTATTTTGGAAGCTGAGACTTGACTTTCAGCAGCATGTAGGATATGCAACATCAAATCGAGATTAATCTGAAAAAGAAGAAATAATCATCTCATCGCCAGCTGTGACTATTGACTCATCTAAGGATAGAGAACAGAATCAAAACAAGACTCCTCATAATCAAGGAAAAGACAAAACTTATTTTAGTCCTCGAGAGAAGAGCGAGACAATGACTACTAATCAGGTTCCAAGAGGAATATCACACTAATCCAACACCTGTTAATGAGGCCTTGGGCACGGACTATATATTTCGTAGCAGCCGACACCTGCCATTCCCCGTGGACTTGAGAAAATTATAATTTGCGTAAGACGAGAACGTTCTTAAGTGCGCAATTTTGTCATAAGAGTTCACGAGTTCTTCCATCTCTGTTGATCACTTACACTTGGGACATTAAGCTGCCTATAATTCCAAGTTTAATTATTTCCTGGATTATTAACAATTATATAAGATGGTCCCTGTAGTACAGTCGGGTTCGTTCTCGACTCATAATAGAGAATTCTGGGTTCGAATTTCTGGCAGAACAGAAATGGTTGGCCGCGTTTCCTATCACCTAATGCACCTGGACCTGGCTAACAAGGGCCAGTGTTTAACTGTTCAGAAAACACTGTAACCATCTTGAAGTAAAAATACAATTAGAAAAACTCTCAAAAAACTGTCTCCAAACAATAATTAGCCTTACTGGAACACGGTCCTTACCAGTTCATTCACACGCATCTAATTAAGGGAGTTGAGCAGTTGTTTAAAGATTGGAACTGTAACGAGGCAAGAAACGAGTGAAGATTGCCTCCGTGGATCAAGGAAATTGTGTTGAGAAGCCTTGCAAACACGCACATCCTTACCCCAGTCTTCCAGGACTCGTGTTGCAGAACATTGCAAGTGTGACAACATTTGAGAAACTATTGCAAGAGAACAATCCACAATAGCCGTGATGACGGTTCGAACCTACGTCCGAGAGGATCCCAGACGCTGCCTTAATCGACTGAGCTACGACATGGTCAAAAGAATTGCAACCGGGAAATCAACTTGACCTACCAAGCTATTATAACATTGCAGCAATAAAAGCAACTTTGCAGGGATATGGTTGTCAGTGTGAGACTCGTGTCAGTGTCCATGTTCCTTGTTGATTTGAGTGATTCCTGTCTACGGTATGTTGGTGATGGGGGGGGGGGTGGATGGTGAGGGGCAGCTGGTGGATGGTGAGGGGCAGCTGGTGGATGGTGAGGGGCAGCTGGTGGATGGTGAGGGATGATGGTGGATGATGAGGGGCTGCTGGTGGATGGTGAGGGGCAGCTGGTGGATGGTGAGGGGCAGCTGGTGGATGGTGAGGGATGATGGTGGATGGTGAGGGATGATGGTGGATGGTGAGAGGCTGCTGGTGGATGGTGAGAGGCTGCTGGTGGATGGTGAGGGATGATGGTGGATGGTGAGAGGCTGCTGGTGGATGGTGAGGGATGATGGTGGATGATGAGGGGCTGCTGGTGGATGATGATGACTAATGTAATGGTGAATACCTATGAAGGCTGCAGATGGAGTGGACAGTGTTGCTGCTTCACAATCATCGCCTCCATTACTTCCTGTCTACTTACAAACGTTTCTCCTGTGCAAGTTCATGAGTTTGAAGACTCGTGCTCATCAGATATCCAAGTCATTGTGATGAACATTTCGAACGTCACCCAGACACTGAATTTTCTGGTACTGGGGGCCAGATTCACGAAGCAGTTACGCAAGCACTTACGAACGTGTACATCTTTCCTCAATCTTTGACGGCTTTGGTTACATTTATTAAACAGTTTACAAGCATGAAAACTTGCCAATCAACTGTTGTTATTGTTATAAACAGCCTCCTGGTGCTTCGGAGCTCATTAACTGTTTAATAATTGTAAACAAAGCCGCCAAAGATTGAGAAAAGATGGACAGGTTCGTAAGTGCTTGCGTAACTACTAAGTGAATCTAACTATTTGAGAGTAACTAGTGACTAGTTAGGGAAGTAGAGCTGCGTATCAGAGTTCCGTTTTGCTTCTCATTGCGTCTCCGAAATTTCATACATTCGGTCGTAATTTATGACATATATTCATAAATCTCGTCATATATTCATAAACCTGCGGCAAATAGTCTCGGGTTACGACCCGAATTCTGCTTTTACGAGTCTGTCAAGATTTGATATTTATGTGGCGACGTGTGCTGGGAGATGCCAGACGTAGGCCAGACGACGTCAGCGGTTGGTAGACTCAGGCCAGACGACGTCAGCGGTTGGTAGACTCAGGCCAGACGACGTCAGCGGTTGGTAGACTCAGGCCAGACGACGTCAGCGGTTGGTAGACTCAGGCCAGACGACGTCAGCGGTTGGTAGACTCAGGCCAGACGACGTCAGCGGTTGGTAGACTCAGGCCAGACGACGTCAGCGGTTGGTAGACTCAGGCCAGACGACGTCAGCGCCTGGTTGACGCAGGCCAGACGACGTCTGGTCGACGTCTACCAGACGTAGACGACGTCCTCCTGGCTGGCAGACTCGGTAGGATTACAAGAAGAGGATAGTTATTAGTGATGAATATGTAGAGGGAATATTGTGAAGGAATAAAACAGAGCAACATAGAGGGAGACAACTGGGTGAAGCTGTATTAGATGCTTGAGCCAATCTCTGCAGCTTAGTGTCAAGATGCCTCAGGAGAAATGTCAATACTGACTTATCATTATTTCCAGCTTAACGTCATTTGAGAGCATTAGAGACTTTGTTATTGAGTAGGATCTATATTTTATCGAGATCCTCGTCACCAGTCACAGCCCCGCTCCTGTGGTAGGTAAGTCTTCTACGGGCTCACCATAGCCCGTGGTAGATTGAAATTTTTGTTTTGAATAGTGTCTCAACACTGTGCTTGTACCAGCCAGGGTGCTCACTACTACACAAGACACATTCCTGTGTTATTTTCGTTTTTATAGACTGAAGCGTCGACGTCCCAGTGCCTCTGGCAGGCTAACATCTTGGTGTGTACACAAGCAATAATGTTGAGTCGACTTGAGAATGGTCCAGGACGGACCGAAACGTCGTCGTCCCTTCACCTTCTAGTGTGTGTGGTCTGGTCAACATACTTTAGCCACGTTATTGTGACTCATCGCCTGCAATGTTGAGTCTTCTGGATTAAGTGTTTGGTAGTATAATAAGTAATACTGTCTGGTCTTGCTTCATTGGGTTGATATAATTAAATTGCTGTAATAGGGACTGTGTGTTTACAGTCAACTTGTTTTATGCTTTCGAGGCATTTGTAAATTGATTGATGAGATTAAGCCACCCAAAAGGTGGCACGGGCGTGAATAGCCGTAAGTGGTGGCCCTTTTGAGCCATTACCAGTATCAATAGATGATACTGGAGATCTGTGGAGGTGCGACTGCACCCTGCGTGACGGGAGATGTCTCCCGTGTGTAAATTGGAGGTAAATTGGAGGTTTTCTTTCATATATAATGCGTGTACCCTCTGCATTACAACAGTGGTGTGGTGGAGGCTGCTTTTGATCAATTAGGATCCACAGGCCAAACTTTGTTTCAATATTGCCGGCGATTAATTACTGCGAGAGAAGCTTGCTAGAGCCTTTGAGAGCAAATTTACCTTAATCTTTATTGAAGCTGCGCGTGTGATGATGAGAATCTGTGTATCATCAGTTAATTCATGTTGGACACCAGCGACCAGATTCATGAAGCAGTTACGCAAGTACTTATGAACCTGTCCATCTTTCTCAATCTTTGGCGGCTTTGTTTTACATTATTAAACAGTTAATGAGCTCCGAAGCAGCAGGAGGCTGTTTATAACAATAACAACAGTTGTGGCAAGTTTCATGCTTGTAAACTGTTTAATAATTGTAAGTCTCCTAAAACATGCGTAGACTAGGGTCAAGAGAAGCATTGTAGTGTTGACAGACACCACACACTAGAAAGTGAAGGGACGACGACGTTTCGGTCCGTCCTGGACCATTCTCAAGTCGATTAATGATTGAAGAGGCAATAAATAGGCAGGAGATGAGAAAAAAAATCTTAAGGGGAAGAGAAGGCAAGACAAAGGTAGGAAAGATAAGGTGTAATAGAGGAGATAGTAAGAATGAGAANGATGGTGATGGTGATGGTGATGGTGGTGATGGTGGTGATGGTGATGGTGGTGATGGTGATGGTGGTGATGGTTGTGATTGGTGATGGTGATGGTGGTGATGGTGATGGTGATGGTGGACCTAGTGATGATGATGGGGTGATGTGGTGCTGACACTGGTGATGGTGATGGTGGATGGTGCTGACACTGGTGGTGGTGATGGTGATGGTGGTGATGGTGCTGACACTGGTGGTGGTGACACTGGTGGTGGTGATGATGGTGGTGACACTGGTGGTGGTGACTAGTGGGTGCTGGTTGGAGGAGGGTAATAATGGGTGGTGGTGGTGTTGTGTGTGTACTGTGTATTTACTAATTTGTCTACAGAATCAAACTATTAGCTCTTGGACCCGCCTTCCTAACCAATTATTTTCCCCTACTACATATATTTTTCAGAAACTTGTGTAAAGAATCATTCAGAACTTTGTATACCACATATGTCAGACCAATCCTGGTATGCAGCCCCAGCATGGAGTCCATATCTAGTCAAGGATAAGACTGAACTGGAAAGGTTCAAAGGTTTGCCACCAGACTAGTACCCGAGCTAAGAGGTATGAGCTACGAGGAGACTACGGGAATTAAACCTCACTTCGTTGGAAGACAGAAGAGTTAGGGGGGACATGATCCACACCATTCAAGATTCTCAGGGAATCGATAGGGTGATAAAGACAGGGTATTTAACACAAGGGGCACACGCACTAGGGGACACAGGTGGAAACTGAGTGCCAAATGAGCCACAGAGATATTAGAAAGAACTTTTTAGTGTCAGATGGTTGACAAATGGAATGCATTAGGAAGTGATGTGGTGGAGGCTGACTCCATACACAGTTTCAAATGTAGATATGATAGAGCCCATAGGCTCAGGAAACTGTACACCTGTTGATTGACAGTTGAGAGGCGGGACCAAAGAACCAGAGCTCAACCCCCGCAAACACAACTAGGTGAGTACTCACTCCTCGGAAGCCGCGTAGCAGCTGTCTAACTCCCAGGTAACTATTTACTGCTAGGTAACAGGGGTATCAGGGTGAAAGAAACTATGGCCATTTGTTTCCGTCTAGTCCGGGAATCGAACCCGGGCCACATGATTACAAGTCCCGCGCACTGTCCACTCTCGGCTACCACACCCTCGACCCTGTGTGTGTGTACTCACCTAGTTGTACTCACCTAGTTGTGCTTGCGGGGGTTGAGCTCTGTCTCTTTGGTCCCGCTCTCAACTGTCAATCAACAGGTGTACAGGTCCTGAGCCTACTGGGCTCTATCATATTTACACTAAACTGTGTATGGAGTCAGCCTCCACCAATTACTTCCTAATGCATTCCATTTGTCAACCACTCTGACACTAAAAAGTTCTTTCTAATATCTCTGTGGCTCATTTGGGCACTCAGTTTCCACCTGTGTCCCCTAGTGCGTGTGCCCCTGTGTTAAACAGCCTGTCTTTATCAACCTGTCGATTCCCTTGAGAATCTTGAATGTGGTGATCATGTCCCCCCTAACTCTTCTGTCTTCCAACGAAGTGAGGTTCAATTCCTGTAGTCTCTCCTCGTAGCTCATACCTCTCAGCTCGGGTACTAGTCTGGTGGCAAACCTTTGAACCTTTTCCAGTTTAGTCTTATGCTTGACTAGATATGGACTCCATGCTGGAGCCGCATACTCCAGGATTGGTCTGACATGTGGTATATAATGTTCTGAAAGATTCCTTACACAAGTTTCTAAAGGCCGTTCTTATGTTAGCCAACCTGGCATATGCTGCTGATGTTATCCTCTTGATATGAGCTTCAGGGGACAGGTCTGGCGTGATATCAACCCACAGCTTTCTCTCTCTCTGACTCTTGAAGTATTTCATCTCACAAGTGATACCTTGTATCTGGTCGCCTGCTTCCTACCCCTATCTTCATTAAATTACATTTGCTTGGGTTAAACTCTAACAGCCATTTGTTCGACCATTCCTGCAGCTTGTCCAGGTCTTCTTAAAGCCTTAAGCTGTCCTCCTCTGTCTTAATCCTTCTCTCATAATTTTGGCGCCGTCAGGAAACATTGAGAGGAATGAGTCTATTCATTCCTTGTGTGTGTGTTTATACCTCCATATATCACCTGCAGTAAATCTCAGGAGAGCCAAGAATGTGCAGAAATAATTTTTTCGCCCAAAAGTTTATAAATCTCAGTTTCGCCAATAAAGGTGAGTGAGTAGTTGATGCTTTTGGTCATCAGTTGCCACATTGATGGTACCTTACCTTGAGGTTACCTTGAGGTGCTTCCGGGGCTTTGCGTCCCCGCGGCCCGGTCGTCGACCAGGCCTCCTGGTAATCCTCGTAATCTCCACTTGTAAAATAATGTTTTCCACACTTTAGAATTGACTTTCTTTCGTCGACCAGAGCAACACGCAAAATGTTTCAGTGAAGTAAACAAAGTGTTTCCCCACAGACACGCCCAGGTGCAGGACCCCACGATTATATGATTATATAATCATATAATCAAATGATTATACGCTCAAAACAGTCTGTCAGACACTCAAATTCGTGAATGAATTTGTGGGTGTGTATTAAGACTGGAGTGTGGGCAGCGGAGGACACACGTGTGCCCGGGGGACACACACGTGCCCGGGGGACACACACGTGCCCGGGGGACACACACGTGCCCGGGGGACACACACGTGCCCGGGGGACACACACGTGCCCGGGGGACACACACGTGCCCGGGGGACACACACGTGCCCGGGGGACACACACGTGCCCGGGGGACACACACGTGCCCGGGGACACACACGTGCCCGGGGGACACACACGTGCCCGGGGGACACACACGTGCCCGGGGGACACACACGTGCCCGGGGGACACACACACGTGCCCGGGGGACACACACACGCCCGGGGGGGACACACACACGTGCCCGGGGGACACACACACACGTGCCCGGGGGACACAATCGTGCCCGGGGGACACACACGTGCCCGGGGGACACACACGTGCCCGGGGGACGGCTGGCAAGATGCTTCCCGCGTAATTTATGTTGTAAAACATACAAGTTATTGAAGGTTAAAGCTGGCAAAGCCTAGTTTATTGCTGTCGGCAACCCGCATCGTAGGAGTGATTCATTCGTAAGAAAGAAGGGGGAGATGCAGCGGGCAGACACAGGCAGACTGCCTGTGATGCAGACACAGGCAGACAGAGACAAACACAATCGACACATACAATCGACTTGAAAATAGTCCAGGACGGACCGATACGTCGTCGTCCCTTCACTTTCTAGTGTGTGGTTTGGTCAACAGAGACAAGCAGACTCAGTGACAGACAGGCAGACAGAGAAAAGCAGACTGAGGCACAAAGGCAGACACAAATAGGCATATTTTGCCGGTCTTGTCGAGAAGAGGACTGGTATAAATTCATTCGTTTATATCTTGATCAATATTTCCCCTGTATATTTCAAGCAGTTCCTTGCAGGAAGGATTACGACCCTCTGTACCTTGACTTTAGCAAAGCCTTTGATACTGTTGCTATGATGATCATTAGAAAGGTAGATACGCATGTCGGCGGTGGAGCTCGGGTATTTCAATAGCATAAATGCAGTTACCTGGTTGATACCTGCTTGATGGGGTTCTGGGAGTTGTTCTACTCCCCAAGCCCGGCCCGAGGCCAGGCTTGACTTGTGAGAGTTTGGTCCACCAGACTGTTGCTTGGAGCGGCCCGCAGGTCCACATACCCACCACAGCCCGGTTGGTCCGGCACTCCTTGAAGGAAGCAATCTAGTTTCCTCTTGAAGATGTCCACGGTTGTTCCTGTAGTATTCCTGATGCTCGTTGGTAGGACGTTGAACAACCGCGGACCTCTGATGTTTATACAGTGTTCTCTGATTGTGCCCATGGCACCTCTGCTCTTCACTGGACCTCTGATGTTTATACAGTGTTCTCTGATTGTGCCCATGGCACCTCTGCTCTTCACTGGACCTCTGATGTTTATACAGTGTTCTCTGATTGTGCCCATTGCACCTCTGCTCTTCACTGGACCTCTGATGTTTATACAGTGTTCTCTGATTGTGCCCATGGCACCTTTGCTCTTCACTGGACCTCTGATGTTTATACAGTGTTCTCTGATTGTGCCCATGGCACCTCTGCTCTTCAGTTAGTTAAGTCAGAGTGTGAGACGGTTGTCAAGTGGAGTGTCCAAGGCACTATTCTGGGGCCTGTGTTGGTTACCATATATATATACGATATAAACATAGCAATGTGCTATGCAACATATGCTGGTTTACTGACCATATAATATAGGGCGGGAAATAAAATCAGACGACTCCAAATCGCTACAAGATTCAGTAAATACCTGAAAATGGACAAAAATATGCTGTTAAATAGTGACAAATGTTGGGTTTATATACGGCAAAGAAATAAATCCCAGAATTAGGCAAATAGCATTCTGGGATTTATTTATAGAAACGTTAGCAAGAAATTTAATATTGAGCATTATCTTGCCTATATTAAGACCCATTTCAATTAGTTCAGTTTTTAGTTCAGTTTTCGTCGCCATATTATAGAATGGACTTAAATGAACTTAACCGTATGCAGGAACGGATGGTAGTCACAGTAATTATAAATATCCTTTTGGAGAGAGAGATTAAGAAGCTGGAATTAAATTATCAAGAGACAGAGTTAAGGTTGACATGAATGATGAATACAAAAGAATATAGATGGGAGAACTTTATTAAAGAAAGATCTGGGTAAATATTGGCCTGGAAACAGGCCTCTTGATTCATGAAACAACAAATAGCATTGATGTTGGATCACTGGATTGTTTCAAGCGTAGGCTGGACATATTGCAGAGTGAGTTTAGATGGGAATAAACAGAAGTTCTTTCCTATGAGCCAATAATTCTTCTGAATGTTTCTTTATTGATATTATTAAGACTTTGGGAGCAATCCCAGTTACCTTACATGACTGGGTCAACTTGTAAGGCAAATATGGCAAATGTACAGAAGATGGGGGAACTGTGTAAGGTAGGGATGGTGTCCTTAGGTATCTGTAAGGTAGGAATGGTGTCCTTAGGTATCTGTAAGATAAGAATGGTCTCCTTAGGTATCTGTAAGGTAGGGATGGTGTCCTTAGGTATCTGTAAGGTAGGGATGGTGTCCTTAGGTATCTGTAGGGTAGGGATGGTGTCCTTAGGTATCTGTAGGGTAGGGATGGTGTCCTTAGGTATCTGTAGGGTAGGGATGGTGTCCTTAGGTATCTGTAGGGTAGGGATGGTCTCCTTAGGTATCTGTAGGGTAGGGATGGTGTCCTTAGGTATCTGTAAGGTAGGGATGGTGTCCTTAGGTATCTGTAAGGTAGGGATGGTGTCCTTAGGTATCTGTAAGGTAGGGATGGTGTCCTTAGGTATCTGTAGGGTAGGGATGGTGTCCTTAGGTATCTGTAGGGTAGGGATGGTGTCCTTAGGTATCTGTAGGGTAGGGATGGTGTCCTTAGGTATCTGTAGGGTAGGGATGGTCTCCTTAGGTATCTGTAGGGTAGGGATGGTGTCCTTAGGTATCTGTAGGGTAGGGATGGTGTCCTTAGGTATCTGTAGGGTAGGGATGGTGTCCTTAGGTATCTGTAGGGTAGGGATGGTGTCCTTAGGTATCTGTAAGGTAGGGATGGTGTCCTTAGGTATCTGTAGGGTAGGGATGGTGTCCTTAGGTATCTGTAGGGTAGGGATGGTGTCCTTAGGTATCTGTAGGGTAGGGATGGTGTCCTTAGGTATCTGTAGGGTAGGGATGGTGTCCTTAGGTATCTGTAGGGTAGGGATGGTGTCCTTAGGTATCTGTAGGGTAGGGATGGTGTCCTTAGGTATCTGTAGGGTAGGGATGGTGTCCTTAGGTATCTGTAAGGTAGGGATGGTGTCCTTAGGTATCTGTAAGGTAGGGATGGTGTCCTTAGGTATCTGTAGGGTAGGGATGGTGTCCTTAGGTATCTGTAAGGTAGGGATGGTGTCCTTAGGTATCTGTTGGGTAGTGATGGTGTCCTTAGGTATCTGTTGGGTAGTGATGGTGTCCTTAGGTAGTGCAGTAGGTCTGGACTGTAGTTATGGTGGTCTGAGTGCTGGCAGGTAGAAATTTATTGTCGCGATAACGGAGTTTCAAAACTGTAGGAGAATTTTGTTGTTAGAAACGTTAAGATTTTTCTAACGTAGTCTCGACCCGATAGTGTTAAAAAGACGAGCATAGCAATAAATATAAAAAAACAGCCAAATAGAAAAATACACAACTGGAGGAGTATTTGACAATACATTAGTTAAGTGCTCTTCTGTGAACATAATATTTACATTATCACATAAATATGGAGGATATATGACATGTTTTAGTAATCAAATTAAGGGATACAAATATTCTTAGTGTACAATTAGTGCGAGAAGGAGAAACATGTCTGTGGAAATTTAAACTGTCGTGTCAAACAGATCAAAACTTAGCAATATACTGAACAATTAACTGCATTAAAGTAATGAAAGCTTAATAATAGTCTTGTGTGTATATCACGAAAATAAACACGTGATTAGTCTTGTATAATATATCTATATCTTGTATAATCAATAATAGTCTTGTATATAGACCTGGGGCCAGATTCACGAAGCAGTTACGCAAGCACTTATGAACCTGTACATCATTCCTCAATCTTTGACGGCTTTGGTTACATTTATTAAACAGTTTACAAGCATGAAAACTTGCCAATCAGCTGTTATTGTTATAAACAGCCTCCTGGTGCTTCGGAGCTTATTAACTGTTTAATAATTGGAAACAAAGCCGCCAAAAATTTAGAAAAGATGTACAGGTTCGTAAGTGCTTGTGTAACTGCTTCGTGAATCTGGCCCCAGCAAGTCGGTCAAGTGAGCACAGTTGCTCACTTGACTACCTCATGTGCGCTACACCACCCCGACACCAAACAGTTGCTCACTTGACTACCTAACCTAACCGAGCTCAGAGCCACTGGTCACAACTGCCAGATCTAGGTCAGAGGTCATCTGTTGTTGGTTAAATAACATCTCACTTAAGAGAATTT
>WNGS01007182.1:6707811-6720442 GCA_020271785.1 Procambarus virginalis
TCAGAAACTGTTTAAAATTCTTTATCAGTGACCTAAAGAAGCGATTCTTTGTTTAGGAATTAAATGGCCATTCCAGAGGACGGAGCAGCAGTTTTCTCGAGGATAGTGATGGTGCTGACACTGGTGATGGTGATGGTGCTGACACTGGTGATGGTGGTGGTGATGGTGGTGATGGTGCTGACACTGGTGGTGGTGATGGTGGTGATGGTGATGGTGGTGATGGTGATGGTGGTGATGGTGCTGACACTGGTGGTGGTGATGGTGCTGACACTGGTGGTGGTGATGGTGGTGATGGTGATGGCGGTGATGGTGGTGACACTGGTGGTGGTGATGGTGGTGACACTGGTGGTGGTGATGGTGGTGATGGTGCTGACACTGGTGGTGGTGATGGTGGTGATGGTGCTGACACTGGTGATGGTGATAGTGGTGATGGTGGTGACACTGGTGGTGGTGATGGTGGTGATGGTGCTGACACTGGTGATGGTGGTGATGGTGATGGTGGTGACACTGGTGATGGTGATGGTGGTGATGGTGCTGACACTGGTGATGGTGATGGTGGTGACACTGGTGGTGGTGATGGTGGTGATGGTGATGGTGGTGATGGTGCTGACACTGGTGGTGGTGATGGTGGTGATGGTGCTGACACTGGTGGTGGTGATGGTGGTGATGGTGATGGCGGTGATGGTGGTGACACTGGTGGTGGTGATGGTGGTGACACTGGTGGTGGTGATGGTGGTGATGGTGCTGACACTGGTGATGGTGATGGTGGTGATGGTGGTGACACTGGTGATGGTGATGGTGATGACACTGGTGATGGTGATGGTGGTGATGGTGCTGACACTGGTGATGGTGGTGATGGTGATGGTGGTGACACTGGTGATGGTGATGGTGGTGATGGTGCTGACACTGGTGATGGTGATGGTGGTGACACTGGTGGTGGTGATGGTGGTGATGGTGATGGTGGTGATGGTGGTGACACTGGTGGTGGTGATGGTGGTGATGGTGCTGACACTGGTGATGGTGGTGATGGTGCTGACACTGGTGATGGTGATGGTGGTGACACTGGTGGTGGTGATGGTGGTGATGGTGCTGACACTGGTGATGGTGATGGTGGTGATGGTGCTGACACTGGTGATGGTGATGGTGGTGACACTGGTGGTGGTGGTGATGGTGATGGTGCTGACACTGGTGGTGGTGACTAGTGGGTGCTGGTTGGAGGAGGTAATAATGGGTGATGGTGGTGTTGTGTGTGTACTTGTGTATTTACTAATTTGTCTACAGAATCAAACTATTAGCTCTTGGACCCCGCCTTTCTAACCAATTAATTTTCCCCTACTACATATATTTTTCAGAAACTTGTGTAAAGAATCATTCAGAACTTTGTATACCACATATGTCAGACCAATCCTGGAGTATGCAGCCCCAGCATGGAGTCCATATCTAGTCAAGGATAAGACTGAACTGGAAAAGGTTCAAAGGTTTGCCACCAGACTAGTACCCGAGCTGAGAGGTATGAGCTACGAGGAGAGACTACGGGAATTAAACCTCACTTCGCTGGAAGACAGAAGAGTTAGGGGGGATATGATCACCACATTCAAGATTCTCAGGGGAATATATAGGGTAGATAAAGACAGGGTATTTAACACAAGGGGCACACGCACTAGGGGACATAGGTGAGCGCCCAAATGAGCCACAGAGATATTAGAAAGAACTTTTTTAGTGTCAGTGGTTAACAAATGGAATGCATTAGGCAGTGATGTGGTGGAGGCTGACTCCATACACAGTTTCAAGTGTAGATATGATAGAGCCCAATAGGCTCAGGAATCTGTACACCAGTTGATTGACGGTTGAGAGGCGGGACCAAAGAACCAGAGCTCAACCCCCGCAAACACAACTAGGTGAGTACTCACTCGGAAGCAGCGCGTAGCAGCTGTCTAACTCCCAGGTAACTATTTACTGCTAGGTAACAGGGGTATCAGGGTGAAAGAAACTATGGCCATTTGTTTCCGTCTAGTCCGGGAATCGAACCCGGGCCACATGATTACAAGTCCCGCGCACTGTCCACTCGGCTACCACACCCTCGACCCTGTGTGTGTGTACTCACCTAGTTGTACTCACCTAGTTGTGCTTGCGGGGGTTGAGCTCTGTCTCTTTGGTCCCGCCTCTCAACTGTCAATCAACAGGTGTACAGGTTCCTGAGCCTACTGGGCTCTATCATATTTACACTTGAAACTGTGTATGGAGTCAGCCTCCACCACATTACTTCCTAATGCATTCCATTTGGCAACCACTCTGACACTAAAAAAGTTCTTTCTAATATCTCTGTGGCTCATTTGGGCACTCAGTTTCCACCTGTGTCCCCTAGTGCGTGTGCCCCTTGTGTTAAATAACCTGTCTTTATCAACCCTGTCGATTCCCTTGAGAATCTTGAATGTGGTGATCATGTCCCCCCTAACTCTTCTGTCTTCCAACGAAGTGAGGTTCAATTCCTGTAGTCTCTCCTCGTAGCTCATACCTCTCAGCTCGGGTACTAGTCTGGTGGCAAACCTTTGAACCTTTTCCAGTTTAGTCTTATGCTTGACTAGATATGGACTCCATGCTGGAGCCGCATACTCCAGGATTGGCCTGACATATGTGGTATATAATGTTCTGAAAGATTCCTTACACAAGTTTCTAAAGGCCGTTCTTATGTTAGCCAACCTGGCATATGCTGCTGATGTTATCCTCTTGATAGGAGCTTCAGGGGACAGGTCTGGCGTGATATCAACCCACAGGTCTTTCTCTCTCTCTGACTCTTGAAGTATTTCATCTCACAAGTGATACCTTGTATCTGGTCGCCTGCTTCCTACCCCTATCTTCATTAAATTACATTTGCTTGGGTTAAACTCTAACAGCCATTTGTTCGACCATTCCTGCAGCTTGTCCAGGTCTTCTTAAAGCCTTAAGCTGTCCTCCTCTGTCTTAATCCTTCTCATAATTTTGGCGCCGTCAGGAAACATTGAGAGGAATGAGTCTATACTCATTCCTTGTGTGTGTGTTATACCTCCATATATCACCTGCAGTAAATCTCAGGAGAGCCAAGAATGTGCAGAAATAATTTTTTCGCCCAAAAGTTTATAAATCTCAGTTTCGCCAATAAAGGTGAGTGAGTAGTTGATGCTTTTGGTCATCAGTTGCCACATTGATGGTACCTTACCTTGAGGTTACCTTGAGGTGCTTCCGGGGCTTTGCGTCCCCGCGGCCCGGTCGTCGACCAGGCCTCCTGGTAATCCTCGTAATCTCCACTTGTAAAATAATGTTTTCCACACTTTAGAATTGACTTTCTTTCGTCGACCAGAGCAACACGCAAAATGTTTCAGTGAAGTAAACAGTGTTTCCCCACAGACACGCCCAGGTGCAGGACCCCACGATTATATGATTATATAATCATATAATCAAATGATTATACGCTCAAAACAGTCTGTCAGACACTCAAATTCGTGAATGAATTTGTGGGTGTGTATTAAGACTGGAGTGTGGGCAGCGGAGGACACACGTGTGCCCGGGGGACACACGTGTGCCCGGGGGACGGCTGGTAAGATGCTTCCCGCGTAATTTATGTTGTAAAACATACAAGTTATTGAAGGTTAAAGCTGGCAAAGCCTAGTTTATGCTGTCGGCAACCCGCATCGTAGGAGTGATTCATTCGTAAGAAAGAAGGGGAGAGGCAGCGGGCAGACACAGGCAGACTGCCTGTGATGCAGACACAGGCAGACAGAGACAAACACAATCGACACATACAATCGACTTGAAAATAGTCCAGGACGGACCGATACGTCGTCGTCCCTTCACTTTCTAGTGTGTGGTTTGGTCAACAGAGACAAGCAGACTCAGTGACAGACAGGCAGACAGAGAAAAGCAGACTGAGGCAGACAGGCAGACACAAATAGGCATATTTTGCCGGTCTTGTCGAGAAGAGGATTGGCATAAATTCATTCGTTTATATCTTGATCAATATTTCCCCTGTATATTTCAAGCAGTTCCTTGCGGGAAGGATTACGACCCTCTGTACCTTGACTTTAGCAAAGCCTTTGATACTGTTGCTATGATGATCATTAGAAAGGTAGATACGCATGTCGGCGGTGGAGCTCGGGTATTTCAATAGCATAAATGCAGTTACCTGTTGATACCTGCTTGATGGGGTTCTGGGAGTTGTTCTACTCCCCACTCCCGGCCCGAGCCAGGCTTGACTTGTGAGAGTTTGGTCCACCAGACTGTTTGCTTGGAGCGGCCCGCAGTCCCCATACCCACCACAGCCCGGTTGGTCCCGCACTCCTTGAAGGAAGCAATCTAGTTTCCCCTTGAAGATGTCCACGGTTTTCCTGTAGTATTCCTGATGCTCGTTGGAGGACGTTGAACAACCGCGGACCTCTGATGTTCATACAGTGTTCTCTGATTGTGCCCATGGCACCTTTGCTCTTCACTGGGACCTCTGATGTTTCATACAGTGTTCTCTGATTGTGCCCCTGGCACCTTTGCTCTTCACTGGACCTCTGATGTTGTTACAGTGTTCTCTGATTGTGCCCATGGCACCTCTGCTCTTCACTGGACCTCTGATGTTTATACAGTGTTCTCTGATTGTGCCCATGGCACCTCTGCTCTTCAGTTATTAAGTCAGAGTGTGAGACGGTTGTCAAGTGGAGTGTCCAAGGCACTATTCTGGGGCGTGTGGTTACCATATATATATTACGATATAAACATAGCAATGTGCTATGCAACATATGCTGGTTTACTGACCATATAATATAGGGCGGGAAATAAAATCAGACGACTCCAAATCGCTACAAGATTCAGTAAATACCTGAAAATGGACAAAATATGCTGTTAAAATAGTGACAAATGTGGGTTTATATACGGCAAAGAAATAAATCCCAGAATTAGTAGGCAATAGCATTCTGGGATTTATTTATAGAAACGTTAGCAAGAAATTTAATATTGAGCATTATCTTGCCTATATTAAGACCCATTTCAATTAGTTCAGTTTTTAGTTCAGTTTTCGTCGCCATATTATAGAATGGACTTAATGAACTTAACCGTATGCAGGAACGGATGGTAGTCACAGTAATTATAAATATCCTTTTGGAGAGAGAGATTAAGAAGCTGGAATTAAATTATCAAGAGACAGAGTTAAGGTTGACATGAATGATGAATACAAAGAATATAGATGGGAGAACTTTATTAAAGAAAGATCTGGGTAAATATTGGCCTGGAAACAGGCCTCTTGATTCATGAAACAACAAATAGCATTGATGTTGGATCACTGGATTGTTTCAGCGTAGGCTGGACATATTGCAGAGTGAGTTTAGATGGGAATAAACAGAAGTTCTTTCCTATGAGCAATAATTCTTCTGATGTTTCTTTATTGATATTATTAAGACTTTGGGAGCAATCCCAGTTACCTTACATGACTGGGTAACTTGTAAGGCAAATATGGCAAATGTACAGAAGATGGGGGAACTGTGTAAGGTAGGGATGGTGTCCTTAGGTATCTGTAAGGTAGGAATGGTGTCCTTAGGTATCTGTAAGATAAGAATGGTCTCCTTAGGTATCTGTAAGGTAGGGATGGTGTCCTTAGNTGGTTGTAGACAATCTGAGGTGAGTGATGGGGGGTAGTAAGCCAGGGGACATTCACGAAGCTCTTACACAAGCACTTACGAACCTGTACATCTTTCCTCAATCTTTGACGGCTTTGGTTACATTTATTAAACAGTTTACAAGCATGAAAACTTGCCAATCAACTGTTATTGTTATAAACAGCCTCCTGGTGCTTCGGAGCTCATTGTTTCATAATTGTAAACAAAGCCGCCAAAGATTGAGAAAAGATGGACAGGTTCGTAAGTGCTTGCGTAACTGCTAAGTGAATCTGGTCCCAGGATCCTCGCACTATGCGTGCCTTGCCTCCAGTTATCCTCCTCGGAATGTCCTGGTGAATCCGCACATAGAGTTTCTCGCTGAAAACGTCCGGGTTTTCTCAGATGAAATCCAATTGAGAGTCCAAGAAGTGGATTTTTTAGACATTTTGCATCTCAAATTTTTATGAACTCAATAGTCCACAAACCTTTACCTTTAAATTTAGAAATCAATAAACTTGTATTATTAACAGTTAATATTTTGTTCAAAGTCTTGAAAGTGCTGGCGATGGAATTTATTCAATGCAAACAGTGTTTTTGCATTTTTCCGTAAGTGAAGGTGTCTTACGGTGATGAAGTCTGGGAATGTTTAACTGTGAACTCAAGAACAAAGTCAAATATCTTGGTACAGTTGTTTAATACCAAGTTAACACTGTACTTATGCTTATTGTTAGTCAATATTTTATCCCAGTTATAAAATATTTCGTACTATTCTTTTGCGAAACAGCATTATGCGATGTTTGAAAAATTGGTGGGAAAGTAACGTTGAAAAGACTTAGACGGACAAATAAAGCAGTTAACTTAGACATAATTAGGTGTGGCAGTGTGAACCAGTCTGAGTGAACGAGGACATAACGAGGGGGCGCCAAGGAAGTCAGTGAACTATACGACAGATATGAATGTGTGAATCAGATGATCAAGTTCTTGCATATATATGAAAATAATCAGTGAGAATGAGAAGACATAAAGCCATTACAGTACAATATCACAGCTGAAACAGTGATAAACATCGAGGACAAACCTCTGTGTTTCTGCCCTAACCCAAATCAGTGAAATATAGGAAGATACATTAAACTTAGTGAAGTAAACCCATTTTAAATACTGTATAATCGATTGACTGCACTTGGCTCAAACCAGTTTGCGTCCTAACTATACTAAGAGTCAAGAGGTCACACAGATCACTGGTGTGGCCCAGGGAGTGTGGCTGGTGTGGCCCAGGGAGTGTGGCTGGTGTGGCCCAGGGAGTGTGGTAGTGGAGCGGCCACATCTCACCATGGATCCCGCCAGGATTCTCCAGATTATCACCAACAGCACCTGGATGGGTGAGTTGAATATCTTGCTACATGTGTTCTTTCTTATCTTCTATGACCTGTCTGGCCCTTAGCCAGGCTCGCTCTCATTCTTCCTCTCTATATATAACATAAGCCTACAGGAAACTGCAGAAGGCCTACTAACCCATGCGAAGCAATTTGCATTTATACCCAACTACACCCGTGCATGTGTTTGTCTAATATGAGCAACTAACTCTGCAACAAAGTGTTTCATTGATCAACAGCGGCGTTACCAAAATATTTACAAAGCATTTATTCAGTATCGGATTTGAATTATTTTTTCATGTTTTCTCCTTTCTTTATATTTGATCATTCTATCAATACTTTCATATGTTTTTCAATTTGTTTTCTTTAGTCATGTCCTCCCTTACAATTAGTTTGTCTAGAAAATGCAAATTAAGTAATATAAATATATTGTATTGTTTGAGGCAAACTTCTAATGCACAGAATTAGCTGTTTAGCAAAACTCTGATGCTCTTTAACTCATTTTTAACAAATTCAGAGTCTGTATAATTTTTTATTAGAATTGCTGGAAAATTTTGCTGAGGTTCAAGTTCATTCTTGTGATTAAGACGTTTATATGTTTGGTCAAGACAATACGACCCTCAATAGTGTCTTAAGCACCCCGCTTGCCTCTGTGTCTGTCGGTCTCGACATCAGTTATCATGACCTCGAGATATCAACGAATTGCGAAAAGCTACAATGAAATTGAAGCATTACTATTATATCCAAAATGGGAACAGCCATCTTGAGGTTATCTTGAGATGATATCGGGGCTTTAGTGTCCCCGCGGCCCGGTCCTCGACCAGGCCTCCACCCCCAGGAAGCAGCCCGTGACAGCTGACTAACACCCAGGTACCTATTTTACTGCTAGGTAACAGGGGCATAGGGTGAAAGAAACCTGCCCATTGTTTCTCGCCTGCGCCCGGGATCGAACCCGGGACCACAAGACCAGCGTGCTGTCCGACCGGCTCCGGCCATAGTGATATAAAGTGTGAAGTGAATTAGAATTCTCTATGAAGAGAATTATACTTATCTAATCTATTTTTAATGTTCTAACTAGTGTATTGCACTATTTTAGACTATTTTCTTCGTTGTAGTGGATTAGTTTGTTGTATATTTATATCGTGAATGTATATATTGCACTTCTAGTTATTCTTCACCTTTTACTGATTAAATTCAGTTCACGTAGACAAGTTGTGTGATTAAATTTAAGGTTTAAAAATGATCTTATTCCACAACGCTGACTGAAGTCCTTCAGGTTGTCTAATGTGAGGACAAGAACGGCATGTCGTATTCCAAAGTCTGGAGTTGTGGTAAATTCGATCCATCCTTCTGAAATAATATTTATAGTAACTATTTGCTGGAAAGTACCAGTATGTAGTGATGGACCACCAATAAAATGATTTTTATACTTTTAAATTTATAAACTCCTGAAAAAATAGTTAAAACACTTAAATATTCCTAGGCATAGAAAAGCACGTATATATATGTGCTTTTATATATAAAAGAATATGTATAAATAAATATTCTTTTATATATAAAAGAATAAAATAAATATACATATAAATATACGTATATTTATACAGGATGTTATATTCTTTGGCCAACGATACCGGGTATTAGGTCTTGGGAGTGTCAGGTTAGGCTAGGGAAGGTCTGGTCTCATATTTGTTGCATGGAAGAAAAAGTTTCGAGTTTGCAGACGATGAATCACAATAACGTGGCTGATGATATGATATTCTTATATAAGTATGGTTATAATCTTTAATTAAAAGGTGATTTTAATAATACATTAAATGGCCTCGAATAATTGCGTTCATTACTTAGTAATTCTATGGAGGTTACTCTCAACTGGTTGACTGTCAGATCATTGGTTTGATGGCAAGGAAAAAGCCACATTTTTCAACATATGTTGATATTTGCAACTTTAATCCAATTATACGAATCATTTCCTCTGAGTGATTTTTTTAAGGAGTTCGGTGAAGGGATCACAAAGTAGTTTTTAACTTGTTTTTTATTATTTAATAGAATTAGTCAACGTCATGCTCGCCCTGAGGAGAGCTAGGCTCTTAAATATTAATAGAAGAATTTCTTACTCGCGGACTTGTGAAAGAAAATTATTAATATTTCCCGAGGTAAACTAGAGTTGACAAAAATTAATTTAAAATCCTTGTTATTTCTAAATAAATAAAAATCATGATTTTTTTCTCCTATAAAAGAACCAGTAGACAGTGAAATTTCCTTCTTTTGATATATTGAAAAATGTCTTAAGATTTGCTTTACTAGTTATAGCGATGTTATAACATTGTTACGATAACCAAAATAAATATTGTTTTGCTTATGGCCTTAATAAAATATATTGTGTTGATTAGGTTTTTGCTGTTGTATTCAAAAAGCTAAATTATTTTGACGTTTGGGACCTTGAGAGTGAATTTGTAAATTTAAGTAGACACTTTAGTCTCTTCTGATACCTCGACTCTAATGAGAGGCCTTGTCCAGTGCCTACCTTGAGGTGCTTCCGGGGCTTAGCGTCCCCGCGGCCCGGTCGTCGACCAGGCCTCCTGGTTGCTGGACTCATCAACCAGGCTGTTGGACGCGGCTGCTCGCAGCCTGACGTATGAGTCACAGCCTGGTTGATCAGGTATCCTTCGGAAGTGTTTGTCAAGTTCTCTCTTGAACACTGTGAGGGGTCGGCCAGTTATGTCCCTTATGTGTAGTGGAAGCGTGTTGAACAGTCTCGGGCCTCTGATGTTGATAGTTCTCTGAGTACCTGTTGCACCTCTGCTTTTCAACGGGGGTATTCTGCACATCCTGCCATGTCTTTTGGTGTCATTTGATGTTATTTCTGTGTGCAGGTTTGGGACCAGCCCCTCAATTATTTTCCACGTATAGATTATTACGTATCTCTCCCGCCTGCGCTCAAGGGAATCCAGATTTAGGCTCTTTAGTCGGTCCCAGTAGTTTAGATGTTTTACTGAGTGGATTCTAGCAGTAATGGATCTCTGCACGCTCTCCAGGTCAGCAATTTCACCCGCAGTGAAAGGGGTTGTCATTGTGCAGCAGTACTCCACTCTAGAGAGCACAAGCGTTTTGAAAAGTACCATCATCGGTGCAGCATCTCTAGTGTGAAAAGTTCTTGTTATCCATCCTAACAATTTTCTTGCAGTTGTGACGGCTACATTATTGTGTTCTTTAAAGGTAAGGTCTTCCGACATGAGTACACCCAGATCCTTTACATTGCCTTTTCGTTCTATGTTATGATTTGCCTGAGTTTGTACGTGGTTTCCGTTTTTATATTTTCATTTTTTCCATGGCGCATGAGCTGGAACTTACCTTCGTTAAACACCATATTATTTTCTGTAGCACATAGAAAGACCTGATCTACATCTGACTGGAGGTTTGCCGTGTCCTCTATGTTGCCTACTCTCATGAAGATCCTGGTGTCATCTGCAAAGGATGATACAGTGCTATAGGTTGTGTTCTTGTCTGTGTCCGATATGAGGATGAGAAAAAGTACTGGAGCAAGCACAGTACCCTGGGGGACTGAGCTTTTCACGGTTGATGGGCTGGATATTATTTTGTTGACTATTACACATTGGGTTCTGTTAGTCAGGAAATTGTAGATCCATCTGCCTATTTTTCCGGTAATTCCTTTTGAACGCATTTTATGTGCAATAACACCATGGTCACATTTATCAAAAGCTTTTGCGAAATGTGTAAATTACATCAGCGTTTTGTTTGTCTTCCATAGCATGTAATGCCATATCATAGTGGTCCAGCAACTGAGACAGGCAAGAGCGCCCTGTTCTGAAACCATGTTGTCAGGGGTTATGGAAATGCTGTGATTCCATGTATTTTGTGATCTTACTTCTTAGCACTCAAATTTTTATGATGTGCGATGTTAGTGCTAACGGTCTGTAATTTTTTGCCTCTGCCTTATTTCCTCCTTTATGGAGTGGTGCTATCTCTGCTGTTTTTAGTGTATCAGGGATAATGCCAGTATCTAGGCTTTGTCTCCACAGAATGTGGAGGGCCTGCGATAGTGTTTTTTTAGTTCTTGATGAATATGGAGTTCCAAGAATCTGGGCCTGGTGCAGAGTGCATAGGCATACTGTTTATGGCTTCTTCAAAATCCAGTGGGGATAGGGTGACGTCTGATATGATTTGATGATGGTATCATATCCATGAAAAATTCATTTGGGTTATCAATCTATAGTGCGTTTAATGGCTCGCTGAAAATAGTCTACTGCTTCCTCAGTAACTCGCTCATTTCTTTGTTGTCATCGGTGAAAGTTCCATCTCCCTTTCGCAGGGGCCCGATACTAGATGTGGTTTTTTATCTTGATTTTGCATAGGAGAAAAATAATTTGGATTTCTCTCTATTTCACTGATGGCATTTTGCTCTCTTTCCCTCTCCTGGATTTTGTATGATTGTTGTAGCTTGAGTTCAATTGTTTCTATTTCTCTACCTAACCTTCTTCGCCGTTCTTGAGACAGGGTGCGACTCTCAAGTTGTTCCGCGATTCGTTTTCTTCGCCTATAGAGGGAACAACGTTCCCGTTCCAATCTGCATCTCTTTTTCTTAGGGGTATGCGGTTTGAACATATTTCTAGTGCTACTGAGCTTATTTTTTCCAGGCACTGGTTCAGGTTTGCATTTTCTAGCTGTTCTTCCCAGTTTATTTCTGTGAAGTCCTGGTTATTGTTCTTAGTTTGTTATTGAAGTTGAATTTGCTGAAATCTCCTCCACCGGGAATCTGGACTGGTTTTGAAGGTTATTCCCCATGGTTGTCAGAACTTCAGTTAAGTTGTGATTTGAGTAATAGGTATTTGTAATCATTAATCGATAATAGAGCAACAGGTGTTGCTCTGTTATCGATTATCAGCCTTACTAAAGTCTTGGCATATTATATCAATTCTATTCACCTGGGTTCTAGGAGACTCGAACCGCCGTCCCCACGTGTGTGAGCCGAAGCTTTATCTCTTATTTATATCGTGATTATTTACGTTAAAGATCTTAACACGTGTTGCTCTGTTAACCTCATGAACCACCAGAACCTATCAACATTCCCAGACATGTTATTCCACCATCCTGTAACACATGGTGATGGTCCTGTGTTACCTCTGATATAATACCCCACACCACTGGTGGCTGAGCGGACAGAACACTGGACGCGTGATCCCGGGTTCGATCCCGGGCGCCGCCGAGAAACAATGGCCAGTTTCACCCTATGCCCCTGTTACCTAGCAGTAAATAGGTACCTGGGAGTTAGTCAGCTGTCACGGGCTGCTTCCTGGGGGTGGAGGCCTAGTCGAGGACTGGGCCGCGGGGACACTAAGCCCCGAAATACTCTCAAGATAACCTCAAGAAGATTCCTGTAACGCTCTAATATGCTCTTAACACACCTTATGTGTACACTACAACATCTTGTAACACTTCCAGGTCCAACCTGTCCGGTCTGCGTCACAACCCTGAATCTCTTCCTTTTGCATGTTTGTTTGGCATTTTTGCCACTTGCGGTTGTCATGATGTCAGAACATATTGGTCATGAGTGACGAGCACCTCCAAGGAGTGCCGGACCAACCAGGCTGTGTGGGGGTTGTGTGGGTGGTGTCCTGCGGGCCGCTC
>WNGS01007182.1:6730922-6756783 GCA_020271785.1 Procambarus virginalis
TACACGGTCATGTACGCAGCTGTATTCATCCCCACACGTATAGTCTCTAACGTTACCTTATAATTCCTAACTATCTCCCCTTCTCTTTCTCTCTTTGTCTCCTTTGTCTGCTCAATTTCTCCTTAATCCTTTGTTCGTGCTTTGCAACCAGTTTCGTATAACCCATATTTTATCCGTTGTTTTTGTGAAAGGCAATAAAGCAATGATCAGGAGGGAAAGAGAGAGGACAAGCAACAGCCTGGTGGACCAAACTCTCATAAGTCAAACCTGGCCTCGGGCCGGGCTGGAGTAGAACACTCCCAGAACCCCATCAAGCAGGTATCAACCAACCACTGTTGTGTTGTCTCGTATAGGCACACTCTCGTTCAGTGACCGTCACTCTGAACGAGAGGTGAGAGGTACACGGACACTGAACGAGAGAGATCACAACAGGAAAACAAAACACAAGAGAGAACTTTTTCGGAGAAGTTTTAAATATGGCGGCGACCTGACTCGCGAGGCTGCAAGCTATAAACCGTTTTGCTGTCCAACTGCTTCTGTTGCAGACAGTCTCTTTTACGGTGTTCTGTGTATACTCTGTACACTCACACACCCCACACACGTGCGCATAGTCACTCGTTAACACGTACTCACTCACACTCACAAACGCACATACACTCATGCACATACATACGACCGAGACATGATGTCCTGCGCAGAAACGACCAGATTTTTTGTGGAAGTCGATCAGCCAGCCAGCCAGCCAGCCAGCCAGCCAGCCAGCCAGCCAGATCAGCCGCAGCTGTTTAAAGGCTGCAAGTGACCGGCGGTGGACTGGAAGTTGAGTTTCGAGCAACAACTTGAGGAATTACAGTGACGAAGAAGTTAAGAGTTTATGGCGGTGATCAATTTTGGCAGATGACAGATCCATTTGTAGTGTTTTAGGAAGACAAAATTAAATTATTCTGTAAGCCGGATACAATGAACAGTATGGAAGGAATTACAGAGTTTGGTGCCGGCTTTTCGGGCACACTGGAGACGGCGTGACATGTGATTGGCAATCATAAAGGAGGTAGAAAAAAAGCATGTAAGCTGCAATGTTGCACACATGCAGGAAGATTCGCAGGTGAAGAGGTAAGCAATCTGATGTGCAATGTGGCAGACATATAGAGGGGGGGGGGGAAGGCCAGACCTCTGGTACCAGGGGCCCCACGCCAGACCTCTGGTACCAGGGGGCCCACGCCAGACCTCTGGTACCAGAGGGCCCACGCCAGACCACTGGTACCAGGGGGCCCACGCCAGACCTCTGGTACCAGGGGGCCCCACGCCAGACCTCTGGTACCAGGGGGCCCACGCCAGACCTCTGGTACCAGGGGGCCCACGCCAGACCTCTGGTACCAGGGGGCCCAGGCCAGACCTCGGGCTCCAGGGGGCCCACGCCAGACCTCTGGTACCAGGGGCCCCAGGCCAGACCTCGGGCTCCAGGGGGCCCACGCCAGACCTCGGCTCCAGGGGGGCCCCAGGCCAGACCTCTGGTACCAGGGGGCCCCAGGCCAGACCTCTGGTACCAGGGGGCCCAGGCCAGACCTCTGGTACCAGGGGGCCCCAGGCCAGATCTCTGGTACCAGGGGGCCCAGGCCAGACCTCGAGCACCAGCTCACGGGCACAAACACAGATCACCAATAGCAACCTAAAACAGTAACTTCAGTTTAATATCCGCCTGACCCTGGTTGTATGCATGCAAATTGGTTTGATGTCATAACGGGTGTAGGGAAGGTTTACCTCCAGTGGATCAGCCATGTCTTGAAGCCAGACAAGCTTAAGGGCGGTGTGGAGTACTTCCTGTCTAGGCTCTTCTTAATGGCTCACCTTGTAGTAACCAAACTACCGCGCCCCTCCCTCATTTCCCTCGTCGCCTGCCCCCCCCCCTCCCCCCCCCTCTCTCTCTCTGTCTCTCTCTCTATCTGTCTGTCTCTGTCTGTCTGTCTGTCTGTCTGTCTGTCTGTCTGTCTGTCTGTGTCTGTGTCTCTGTGTGTTATCAGAATTGTCCAGGCATGATAACGGGTATTTCAGAAATTCGGTGTTTGCCTCTATATATATATATATATATATATATATATATATATATATATATATATATATATATATATATATATATATAATATATATGAAATATAAATATATATATATATATATAATATATATATATATATATATATATATATATATATATTTTATATATATATCTATATATATATATATTATATATATATATATATTATATATATATATATATATATATATATATATATATATATATATATATAATGTCATCCTCGAATCACCGTTGAATCAAATTATATCTACGTCTGTTAGTCTGGAGTCCAAACGTTAGTTATCTAGCAACACCGAATTCAAATTAGCTCGTTATACCCATTAACAAGTCTGAATCTGATTCACTTTTGCTACGCCATCAATCTTCTCTAAATTACTTTGGTCCAGTAAATGTGTAATTAACAATGTTTGATCGTGTAGCTGGGATTTACCTTCACTTTGTCAAGTGTATGCGTGATATTGGTGTGGTGAGGGGGGGGGGGAGATCCTGTCGTAGCTCAATCCATTAAGGCCGCGTCTGGGATGCTCTCGGACGTAGGTTCGAGTCCTCGGCACGGCCCTTGTGGATTTGTTCATGGGGAGGGAGATTTTAGGACAAATGACTCGTCAATAGGGTGGCATAGGAGGTAGGTTTGAGCGTCTACCGTACAGGGTGAAGCGTTATTGAATTGCGATATCTACAACACCCTTGAATACTTCAGAAAACGTCACAGAGCTAGACTGAAATGTAACTATTCATTCCCATTCAGAGGAGACGGTCGGCCGAGTGGACAGCACGCTGTACACGTGATCCTGTGGTCCCGGGTTCGATCCTGGGCTCCGGCGAGAAACAATGGGAAGAGTTTCTTTCATCCTATGCCCCTGTTACCTAGCAGTAAAATAGGTACCTGGGTGTTACTCAGCTGTCACGGGCTGCTTCCTGGGGGTGGAGGCCTGGTCGAAGACCGGCCCGCGGGGACACTAAAGCCCCGAAATCATCTCAAGATAACCTCCCACCCGAGGCATCAAACACTTGAGCTGAACCTCAAGCACCTTGGATAGAAGTGAATTCCATTGTGCGTTAATTCTAGCAATGAATGTCTCGTTAGCTTCCGTGAACAAACCGAATAGTTTTATACCACCGCGTGCAATCTACGGGCTCACCATAGCCCGTGCTATTTGGAACTTCTTGTTCCAGGTAGCGAATCTTTAACAACAACAAACCGCGTGCAAGAACAAATTTATTGCATCCTTACCACGTGGACGAAATAATGCGAGAACTGTGCTTGCAGTTTAATCAAATTAAAATAAGCTTACTTAAAATCATACCTAACTTTCTGGGACTTCCACATTGTGATTTTTCCAGCAAGTTTCGACCTTAAAGGTGAGCCGTTACTCGCTTTAGGCAACTTCGTCAAAAATACTCGAGCGATGAGTTTTTGGTTCAGTGGTTCTACTGTGATATTGCAAAGCTTCCCTTCTGCGTTTGGTGTTGGGCATCAAGCCTATTCAACCGCGAGAAGGTTAACAAAGCCACCACAATAGTTTATTAACCAGTAAATATACTTCAGTTTTGTTCATTGTTCAGGCTTAAAGTTAACCCTCAGGCTACATATATTCTCTCCCAAGGCCCGGTTCCAGTCTATTTTAGTGTTAACTTCCAATCTTTGCGGCCAAAATAAATGCGAGTTTGTGTAATATATAATAATTTTTTGGCGTCGAAGCACGAGGATTCGAAAGCAGTCCATTCTCAGAGACGTTGCCTAAATGTTCGTTATTCCCGCCGTTACCAAACTGTTTATGAGTGAGACACACTTTGCACGGGAACCGAAACTGATTATTTTCGTGCTCTTTTCAACAGTGATTTGCTCATTTCCAGCGTTCGAATCTCGCCATTCTAAACCGTTAAAATAAATGGTCGGTGGATTCACTCCGTATTGGTCAAATACTGACTTACTAAGCTCTACGGGTCAGTATTTGATTTTTAGTTCAAACTTTGATGTTCAATGGTAATACTCGAAACTTGTTTCTTTCACACTCAGGCTGTATTGTAAATACTGAATTGTAAACACTGTATTGTAAACAAAGCCTAAACAAAATACGTTACCTAACCTAGAACGTAAGCCTAAAATAGCCGTGTCTATATTTGAGGAAAATCCTCTTGGTGTTATTGTGTGTGAAATATCCATCCTATCAGTTTGTTGTCTGCTCTATAAGGCAGATAGTGACAATTTGGGGAACGTAAATATCTTACTTACTAGGCTGCAGAATGGATTGATCTAGATTCATTGCCCCACAAACTACAAATACAGATCATTGCCAAAAGAACAGAAGCACCATCATTGGTGCTTGATGAAGGATTTTACCTAGTCTCAAGATGGCTCTTAATGTAGATCCAGATTCTTCAATACGGAGAAAACTTATTTTTTTTCATATGAAAAATATCATATACATTTTTTTTAACAATTGACGAATTCACAAGTTGAACATTTTTTTCACAGATTTAACATTTTTTTTTATTATATTCATATTTTAATGTGTGAATATGAAGTTTTAGTGAATATGAATAAGAATATGAAGTACATAGTGTAGAGAAGTAGACTCCACAGTGTAGAGAAGACTCGTGTTGGACTGGCCTAAGGGAAGGAAGGGAGGGAGGGAGTTATCAGGGGGAAAGCGCCAAGCCATTACGACTATATAGCACTGGGAAGGGGTCAGGATAAGGACTTGGGCTGTGACGGGGGGGAGGGAGGGAATCGTGCCCAACCACTTGGATGATCGGGGGATTGAACGCCGACCTGCATGAAGCGACCCCTAGACTGAAGCTGTACCCCTCAAGAGAGTGATTGTGATGGTCGCCTTTAATGCCTTAGTGAATAAAACTGAAGCAACAGATGCCGTCTAGTGCCTCGGTAAATAAAACAGCCGCTCCACCTGGTGTCGACCGCCACATTTGCTATGCAAATTCTCTTTTTCCGCTAAAACTCAGACGAAACCCGCTATTTCCCCCCTCGCCAGGTTTTGAAGTGCTTTGATGCCACCGCTGATGCTGGCAACACTGCTGACTCACTCGCCTACTCCCGTCCCTACTAGCCAGCAGGACCCGTCCCTGCTAGCCAGCAGGACCCGTCTATACTAGCCAGCAGGACCCGTCTATACTAGCCAGCAGGACCCGTCCCTGCTAGCCAGCAGGACCCGTCCCTACTAGCCAGCAGGACCCGTCCCTACTAGCCAGCAGGACCCGTCCCTACTAGCCAGCAGGACCCGTCCCTACTAGCCAGCAGGACCCGTCCCTACTAGCCAGCAGGACCCGTCCCTACTAGCCAGCAGGACCCGTCCCTGCTAGCCAGCAGGACCTGTCCCTGCTAGCTAGCAGGACCCGTCTCTACTCACGATAACCGATAGTAATCAATTCTCAACCTCGACCATTACAGAATACTGAACGGAAACATACCTGGCACCTTTGATCTGCTAGACAAGACAGGTGTGTACACACCTGTCTAACATGACACAGGTGTTTCCTGTGTGTACAGGTAACTCATGCCTGTACGTTACCTCTCGGGCTACATATATTCTTTCCGAAGGCCCGGTTCCAATCATTTTTAGTGTTAACTTCGAATCATTGCGCCCAAAATAATTCAGCCCTCATTGGAAATAATTTCAAGTGGTATTTCTGAACCAATCATAATGCTCCAGTTCATCAGGAAATGTTCAACCTGACAGCTGTCAATCACCAATCCGTCAGCAACATTGTCAGAATATAATGACAGGAAAGCTTAACATGTTTACAAATATTTTGCATCATGATAAACATATATCAGATACATATGTTCTGTTAAACAAAAATTTTGATACTGGATCAAGTTAGCATAATATCATATATTAGTGAATCATTCAAATCAAGAATCCACAGTCAATTATACTTAACAAAAGATACAACTTAAACATTTGTTGAATGAACAAATCCAACAATGTAATTTGTTGAATATTTGAAACGAACAGCAGAAAAAATCACCTCTGTTAATCCCACAAAATCACTTCCACATTACTCAGAAGGATGAATCACTGTTTGGCTTCTCTCCCAATAAATTTGACTTCACTCTCTAAGTTGATAAGCACCGTGACTGCTGAGCTCTTTAGCAAATTACACCGCTGGGAAAATCATCTTGAGACGAGAATTATTGATTCGCTCCACTCCACTCACTAGAAGATGACGAACCATTCGAGTTCTCTTACGTATCACTTCAAAAGCACTCTCATAAAACCCCCAAACATGACTAGTTTGAACAAATCCACAAGGGCCGTGATGAGGATTCGAACCTACGTCAGGGATGATCCCAAACGCTGCCTTAGTCGACTACGCTGGGTGCAAGATTATGAGTCTTAATGGAAGACTATAAGCGTTAAGAGCAAGATTCCGTTGTACAAGGTAACGCAATTATAAAAATGTATTGTTGGTGGTGCCCTTGGAGAATTACCGACAGCGCCGAGAAATTAATGTCTGCTCCGGCTTACTCTGAACTGTGTTCAGACGGGAACAATATCCGAGGATTGGGAAGGAGACGGTGTTGAGTGGTGGATAACAACGGCGTTTCTGTCTAAACGAATAGACATTTATGGAGAAGTTTAATGGTGTAAAATAGTCGGTACATGTGCAGGCGATGAGTCACATTAACGTGGCTAAAGTGTGTTGACCAGACCACACACTAGAAGGTGAAGGGACGACGACGTTTTGGTCCGTCCTGGACCATTCTCAAGTCGATAGACTTGTCAATAGACTTGAGAATGGTCCAGGACGGACCGAAACGTCGTCGTCCCTTCACCTTCTAGTGTGTGGTCTAGTCGGTACATTGTAGATACTAAAACTCAGAAATTTCCAGGAATTAAATATTGAAACTTTGAGAATGAGTCGTAAGTAAAAAGAATATTAACTTGGGAGTTTGCTCTACTAATTGGTGTTGTAGTTGATGATATAAAAGTTCATTGATCTTAGATATATAGAGGTATACTATGGTATTTACCCTGTCGTAGCTCAGTCGATTAAGGCAGTGTCTGGGATGATCTCGGACGCAGGTTCGAATCCTCGTCACGGCCCTTGTGGATTTGTTTATACCCAGAAGTGATGATTTGTATTCTGTTTCCACAGATGACGTTCCTCGTGTGAGTGTACTTTGGGTTGATTGGTAATGACTTACGGTGGGTTGACTAGTAGGGACTTCCGGTTCACGCAGAATTGGCAAACTCAACCTTAACTGGGCTTTTGTTCCATACTCATGAGGAGTATGAGTGTTTATGAGGAGGGTACTGCAGGGTGGGCCCATAGGGTGACCCCATAGGGTGGGCCCATAGGGTGTGAGGAAGAGCGAGGACCATTGGGTGGGCACAAGAGGTTTAAAGACATATTGTCTCCTTTGAGTCTGAAACAGATAGTAAAAAAATAATCTACTGAATGGTTTCATATTTTTCACACGAATATATAGAAACCTCATAATTTGATGCTGTTCTAAATTCAACTTTGAGAAAATGCTTAGAATTTCTCTCGTTTCTTCAAAAGATATCTTAAATTACACTGAATTTGCTTATGCAAGCGAAGAGTAATTTTGGAAACGTTTTCAACAGTCACCTGAGACACAGTGAAAGTCCTCAGGCGCCTCACCACGTATGTTCTGCCCCACGCTTGGAAATATCTCTACGGGCTCACCATAGCCCGTGCTACTTGGAACTTCTTGTTCCAGGTAGCGAATCTTTAACAACAACAACTCCTCTACATGAGAAACAATTTACTATTAATAATCTGGACGCCTCTGGGCGCCGGCAATTCTCTGGAGGCTGTCAATATTCTGGACGCCAAGAATACTTTGGACGGAGGCAATACTCTGCCGTCAAAACTCGGCTCACTGTCAATATTCTGGACGCAGACATTACTCTGAACGCCTTTAATATTCTGGACGGAGGCAATACTCTGGAGATAAGCAGTAACCTCAAAGCCCCTAAATGGGCCGATTAAACCAATTAAAGAACAGGAGGTAATTCAGTACAGACACCGAGAGGTACGTACACGTACACGCGCGCACGCACGCACGCACGCACGCACGCACGCACGCACGCACGCACGCACGCACGCACGCACGCACGCACGCACGCACGCACGCACGCACGCACACACACACACACACACACACACACACACACACACACACACACACACACACACACACACACACACACACACACACACACACACACGCACGCACGCACGCTTCCAAAGGTAGATATGATAAGAGCCGAATAGGCTCAGGAATCTGGTACACCAGTTGATTGACCGTTGAAAGGCGGGACCAAAGAGCCAGAGCTCAGCCCCCGCAAGCACAACTAGGTGAGTAGACACACGCACACTCAAGACTGCATTGAGATCGGCACAATCAGAATGGTTGGGCCAAGTGGCCCAACCACTTGGGCCACTTGGCTTCCCCGTTGTGAATGTCATATATCGCCCGCGTGTCGGTAGCCTGCAAGTTTGAAGGGCGCCGCTTGAGGAAGAACTCCAACAGGAAGTTTGCAGAGTCTTGCTGGCTCGGAGAGTCTTGGAGGAACGTGTGGTGAGGACGGCCTTTTGATGAGGAGAATGCCAGGAAAAGAGTTTTATATGAAACATGCTAAAAAAGAGCTTTTGAAGGAGGAGGTATGGATGAAATCCTTTAAGGGTATATGTGTCACATGAAGAGCACTTCGAAGACTGTGAGAAGAGGAGCACTTCGAAGACTGTGAGAAGATGAGCACTTCGAAGACTGTGAGAAGAACAACTCCCAGAACCCCATCAACCAGGTATCAACCCTACGACCAGACGTAGCTATCTACGTCTGGTCGTAAGTGGATCTCTTGCTATATCAAAAGTCTATTTCAAGACTTCGAAGGGCAATTAAACACTGAAAAGCTGAAAAAATAGTGCAAATAATATTAATGTTTATTCAATGAATATTAGCTGGAAGGCTAACAGGAAGTTATTAATTAAAATTCAGGATTTTCTTTATCCCTCGCAAAAGTGTAGATCTTCACATTGCTCACAGGAATACAAATATTTATTTTATTTATTTTACAAATTTAATGTTTTTTTTTATAAAATGCTGTAGAATATGAGAGCGGGTTGCCATGGAGAGGTCAGGAGCGGGTTGCCATGGAGAGGTCAGGAGCAGGTTGCCATGGAGAGGTCAGGAGCGGGTTGCCATGGAGGTGTCAGGAGCAGGTTGCCATGGAGAGGTCAGGAGCAGTTACCCAGAGATGACATAGGCAACCTCAAGCAAGGGGAGAGAGTTTTCAGGGTGAAAGCGCCAAGTCATTAAGACTATACAGCACTTGGATGGGGTAAGAATTTGGGATGGGACGGTGGAAGTTATTATTAACAATGTTGGCAGTGATGTTTGTACCTCTGTCACTGTTGGCAGTGATGTTTGTACCTCTGTCACTGTTGGCAGTGATGTTTGTACCTCTGTNAAAGATTAAGTTTGCATGTACAGTAATGTGATTTTTTCACACTGAACTCCCCTCCCCCACTTCCCCTCTCCCCCCCCCCCCCAGCCTCATGAATCTTCACCACCAGACTGTGGCTATTACACTCACGCCGCACACGCACGCCTAATGAGGAGCAGCAACGCACTTACTGACTCAGAAAGACACGCGCGCACACGGAATGACGCACCTCGAGGCGCTCAGCAAACACGCAAACACAGAGTGACGCAGCAAATACATAAACACATAATATAAAAAAAAGCGGAGACCAACAGCTGAAGCTCGGCCCGTAGTCTCATTTAAGGAAGGACACACGACTCCTGATCCATTGCATTCGACAGTTTCAATATTTCACTAATACTGTCAAAAGCAGTAGTTTCGTAATATGTGTTCTATTGCATCGTAAAAACATCACGTTAGCGTGGAGGTTCATTGTCAGGAGAAAGCGCCAAGCCATTACGACTATATAGCACTGGGAAGGGGTCAGGATAAGGATTTGGGATGGGACGGAGGGAAAGGAATGGTGCCCAAGTTGGACGGTCGGGGATTGAACGCCGACCTGCATGAAGCGCGAGACCGTCCCTCTACCGTCCAGTCCAAGTGGTTGGATTCGAATGGGGAACTTTTATGTAGTTGTTTAGCAAAAATTTTGTTCCTTGTTTTCAACGGTCCAGATAAGGGATCAAATGATTTACTTCCCAGAACGAAAATTCATTTCAAAGCTGATTTGAATTTCATATAATTTCTAATTTCAGATAAAATTGGGTACATTTTGGGGACTATCTTTTTTTAATTAAACAATATATATATCTTTTCTCATAAACTGTTGGTCATAAATGTCAGAGAAACTCAACGTATATATTAATCCTTCCCTTGTGAAACACTTGACTAATTGTCCATGCTAAGATATCATGCTTAGATTTAAAGGTTAGATATCATGCTTAGATGTAATGGTAGATATCATGCTTAGATGTAATGGTTAGATATCATGCTTAGATGTAATGGTTAGATATCATGCTTAGATTAATGGTTAGATATCATGCTTAGATGTAATGGTTAGATATCATGTTAGATTAATGGTTAGATAGCATGCTTAGATGTAATGGTTAGATATCATGCTTAAATAATGGGTAGATAGCATGCTTAGATGTAATGGTTAGATATCATGCTTAGATTTAATGAGCAGGCGATGAGTACAATAACGTGGCTAAAGTATGTTGACCAGACCACACACTAAGGTGAAGAAGAGACGACGTCGTTCGGTCTGTCCTGGACCATTCTCAAGTCAATGTCAAATCAACTTAGATTAATGGTTAGATATCATGCTTAGTATCATGCTAAGCTGTCAGTCATAGATGTCAGTCATCTATGCATAGCAAGTCAAGCAGCCAGACTCAGAACATTCTTACTTAAGCAGCAACTGAAATTTAGTTGCAAAATGAAGTGTAAAAAGCATTACAAATACAACTGATAGTTCGGTCATTACTGAAACTACGACTTATTTAGCGAAATATGATATTCATAAAAATATTTATATGCGGTCATTAATTGAACCACAATTCCAGAGAACAATTATATTTTCCTATTGCTGGAGTTTAGGGGTTCAGCTGAGCCAATCAGGTGATGCCAATACTCATCTGGGCCAGAGATTCACGAGCAGTTACGCAAGCACTTACGAACCTGGAGCCAGATTCACGAAGCAGTTACGCAAGCACTTACGAACTGGGGCAGATTCACGAAGCAGTTACGCAAGTATTTACGACTGTCCATCTTTTCTCAATCTTTGCGGCTTTGTTTACAATTATTAAACAGTTAATGAGCTCGGAAGCACCAGGAGGGTTTATAAACAATAGCAACAGTTGATTGGCAAGTTTCATGCTTGTAAACTGTTTAATAAATGTAACCAAAGCCGTCAAAGATTGAGGAAAGATGTACACGTTCGTAAGTACTGCGTAAATGCTTCGTGAGTTTGGCCCAGGTCGTAAGTGATTGCGTAACGGCTTCGTGAATCTGGCCCCAGGATTGCAAAGACACAAAGCCAATTGCAATCGATAAATAACATGTTTAGGTGTTGCTAAACGTGTGTGTATCAACTCCCGTGAAAATGAGCGGAATACACGACAATTTTCCAAGCGTCGTGCGTAGTCACTGTCGTGTAAAACAATTACAGAGGGGGAAGGGTTGGTTGAAGGGACGAGAGGTGTGGCCGACCTGTAACGCGCGAGGGTGGCCGACCTGTAACACGCGCAGGGGTGGCGACCTGTAACAGGCGCAGGTGTGGCCGACCTGTAACGCGCGCAGGTGTGGCCGACCTGTAACAGGCGCAGGTGTGGCCGACCTGTAACAGGCGCAGGTGTGGCCGACCTGTAACAGGCGCAGGTGTGGCCGACCTGTAACAGGCGCAGGTGTGGCCGACCTGTAACACAGCGCAGGTGTGGCCGACCTGTAAACGCCGCAGGTGTGCAGCTGTCGACATGGGAGCGGCATGACTGAAAAGGCCTCGAACCCTGAGCTATTTTTTCTACCAACAACTCGAAATTGTACTTTAAAATGTTTCATTTATGTTAAAAATGTTATTTTATGTTCATTTATGTTTTCAAAGTCAATAAAACGTTTCCCCTAGAGGTGAGTGGGGTAAAGGGAGATATTATAGCCCAAAAGATTAAGTTTCTAATCAAGTAACTTTAGGAAACTTGTTCTCATCATTTGTGAAGGGAAAGTTTGCTCTTAGGCATCGAAAAACGATATTTTCGGGTAAATGCGGCGAAGGGTAAGTGGGTAGGTGGTTGGGGTATGTGGTGGGTAGGGGTATGTAGGAGTAGGGTATGTGGTGGTAGAGGTATGTTGTGGTAGGGGTATGTTGTGGTAGGGGTATGTTGTGGTAGGGTATGTTGTGGGGGGTGTGGTGGGGGTGAGGCCGGATGGAGGCCAGGGGAGCCAGTCTGGCTCTGGCCACCGCACTGAGAGCACGTCCGTCTCGCACCTCTCCAGCGCCTTCACCCCCGACTTCCCAGTGACAAGGCAATTAGACGAAGAATCATCATTTGTTATCTTCTGGTAGAGCAAAGTATTTTCATATCGTTAATTAACTTTGTGATACTATCCATACTGAAGAACTGAACATATCTTGAACATCCCTCATTGTTCATCTACTTGTATAAGATGAACGAGTGAAACTTACTAATATATAACTTGAACAATTTTGTTATAACTAATATAGGAACACTTGATAGTGGTAAATTGTTAACGACCCTAATATAAGGCAATAGATATAAGGAACTAACAGGTAAGATATATATATATATATATATATATATATATATATATATATATATATATATATATATATATATATATATATATACACACAAATTGACTCACAAAACACTGATCCTTTTTATGCGGAAAATCTAGAGAGAAATGTGAAAGGAAGTGAACGTTTCGGCCTGATTAAAACCGTTGTCAACACCAAAACTAACTAATAACATCCACTACGGGCTCACCATAGCCCGTGCTACTTGGAACTTCTTGTTCCAGGTAGCGAATCTTTAACAACAACAACAACCAAACTAACTAGAGGAGAGAGAGGGAGGGTACAGGCCAACACCTGGAACCTGACCAACCCATCTCTAGGGAAAGAATTAACCAGAAACAGGTTTAGCTTAGAATGGTCAAAAAAGATTAAGGATGAATAAGGATTCATCCTTATTCTCTGACCGCTTAATCCTTTTTGACCATTCTATATTTACACCAGTATGTATATGAATTTACACCATTCTATATTTACACCAGTATGAATGTAGAATTTGACCATTCTATATTTACCCAGTATGAATGTATGAATTTACCATTCTATTTACATCAGTATGAATGTATGAATTTTGACCATTTTATATATACATCAGTATGAATTTGACCATTCTATTTACACCAGTATGAATGTATGAATTTTGATTTAGATTCTATATTTAACCAGTATGAATGTATGAATTTTGACCATCTATATTTACATCAGTATGAATGTATGAATTTTGACCATTCTATATATACATCAGTATGAATTTTGACCATTCTATATTTACACCAGTATGAATGTATGAATTTTGACCATTCATATATTTACACCAGAGATAATATATTAAAAAAATCAATCTGAAAAAGCAAATTCAAGGATAATTACATGAGAGTAGAGAAGAGATGAGAATTAGGGTTTAGCTGGTAGAGTTGACCAACACAAGACAGAACACGGTTCAAAAGGTATAAATTGGATAAGTGAAAGGGAAGAATGGAAGTAACTGCAAAGGGCCTATTGGCCTATACTTCCTCTTGATGCTTCTATATTGGTACGGAGTCTTGAAGTGGGTAGAATATAGTTGTGCATTAATTGGTTGTTGATTGCTGGTGTTGACTTTTTGATGTGTAGTGCCTTGCAGATGTCAAGCCGCCTGCTATCGCTGTATCTATCGATGATTTCTGTGTTGTCTGACACAGAAATCACAGCAAAGAAATCATCGATAGATACAGCGATAGCAGGCGGCTTGACATCTGCGAGGCACTACACATCAAAAAGTCAACACCAGCAATCACCAGCCAATTAATGCACAACTATATTCTACCCACTTCAAGACTCCGTACCAATATAGAAGCATCAAGAGGGCCAATAGGCCCTTTGCAGTTACTTCCATTCTTTCCTTTTACTTATCCAATTTACCCCTTTGAACCGTGTTCTGTCTTGTGTTGGTCAAGAGTTTGTTCACCTCATCCAAAACTGTTTCAACATATCACCTCACCCAAATGCGAGTATATAAGGCAAGATGTTTAGAGTTAGAATTAGTAAAAACTCTGTTAAGTGTTTTCAGGTTACAAGTTGTGTGAACTAAAGTCTTTGAAAATGTAATAAGTTATTACGAAACGCGTTCAAGCGTCGCGTCAGACTAGAAATAAAAATGAATTTGGAGAATTGATTTTTCAAATACCATCGACAGTAAAAAGAAAAATAAGAAATATTAAGAAAATTCGTGTTAGAATTATTAATCTTACTTTTTCGGTCATATTTAACAACATATGTTTACAAGAAAGACTGCTACCAAAATATGCTAATATACTACATATATACATACGTATTACATATGTATATACATACATACATACATGCATACATGCATGCATACATACATACATAATATGCACGTAAATCTTGAATGGTCCCCAAGCCAACATGCATCAGAAAACTCTTGACCCCTTAAGGATTCGAACCCGGTCAGCCATGGCCTCCCTGCCCTTAGGGTATCCAATACCACAACCACTCGGCCAACAGACTGTACAAAAGTATTGAAAGTCGTCTGACGCTTAACCCAATACCCGACAGCTCTCATGACCATCTTGGGCACAGATATTTCATCAAATCACTATCATGTTGAAGTGATATATATGCTACTATATATATATCACTAGCATGTAGGAGCATATATAGTGACGAATATAGTTTTGTGACATTGATATATACTCAACGAATTTCAGCTGCCCACGCACTCTTTGTATATATAAGACCATAAACTAGTTAAGTCTTTTTTCCCCGCGGTACAAGGGCATTTCGACGGTGTGATCGCCAATATAGGCATTGGGAAAGCTGCCAATATAGGAAGCGTGAAACATTTGCTTTTAATTGGAAATTCTGAACAAAATTTAAAGCGGATGCCGATCTTCTGCATGTGCAGCCTATCTTCACGTCGTAATGTCGTTTTAATATGTTTATATTGAAAAGTCTGTTTTGTAACAATGGAATTAAGTCCAAAATCGAACATTCAAAAAAAAAGGGGGGGGGGAACGCTAGTATTTGCAAGTGGAATTTTTTTAAAGTAGAAAAACTTCTATAATAACTTTCAGACTAGCCTAGCCTGATGTCAGCCTATGCTAATATAGCCTATTCTAGAAATAGACTTAGCCTATGTTAGGCCAGGCTATGCTGGGTAAGCACAGAGTAGGATAGGATTAATTTATAATTTTTGTTTTCCCTTATATTTTGTTTTAATCTTAGATATCGTTTTTTTCTGAAGTGTCACGATATCATAGCCTGAAGTCAGTTTAACCTTGAATATTAAGTAAATCTTATAATTATTATTTTTCTAGAAAAAAGTGACAATTAATTTTGTCGTATATTCTTATATAGCTGCGCATATATCTTGAAATATAAAGTAGTTAAGGCAAGGCTAATTCAGACTTAAAAGGCTGAGGAAGTATAATATATATATACTGCAGCTGGAATTATTCACTGTCGACGGTCACAATTTAAACTAAATTGCCATTCTACAAATGGGCACCAATTTTGGATAAGAAAGAGTAGTCATGACTGGTTGTGTTAGGCTTGTAGCTCTAGTCAGCTTGGCAGAGATGGCGTTGGAAGCCCAAGAACATGATAGCAATTTCCTATATTATTAATAAAAAGAGTTGTAGTTTTATTATTTTCTACCACAGACGTGGCCAGACATTTACAATGTAAACAGCATATATATACATTTTCTTCTGTCCTCCATGGACAGGGTTAGAGATTTGTCAACCATATAGTTCAGGGATTGATTGAACAATCAACCACAGAAGGTGATTGTAGTGCTTTTAAAATGCTAGGCTAGGCTACATACGTCAATATGTAGATAACATATGTAGTGTTGCCCATAATGCCCCGGGGGGGGGGTGTAGGAGGGGGGATCTCGCCCCCCCCCCTGTTCACCCGAGTGCGCCCCTCTTTTAAGTTGCTGTGTTGGAACTTTGGCATTTACTGAGTACGAGTATTAGTCGCACGCAAACACCCACTCATTTGTATGACCTATACCTCATTCACACGCGCGAGCAAGCCCCTCTCCGCACGCACGACCCGTCAATTCACATGCACGACCGGCTCTCAGAAACGAATGTTCGCGCATTTTGTTATCATGTACAATGATTGTCTAAAATTCTGTTCATTGTGGTATATTTAGTGTGTGTATCGTATCATTGTCTGAGGTGCGTGCTGTACGGAGGTGTTCGCTGTACAGGAGTGGTCGTACAAGCCCTCAGTAAAGTAGAATAGTAGACACACCAAATCTACCGTAACCTGGTCTTAGCGACCGACTCACTATAACGTAAACCTTGCTCTAGCGACCGACTCACCAGAATGATTGTATTTCTTTTTAAAGTGAAGATTGCCGCGTTGGTCTTAGTGAATGTCATGAGTGTGCTGTGGTATGAATGTTGTGTGAATGTGACGCATGTGTGTGTGTTTGTCATATGAATATGTTGCGTGAATGTTTTTGGTGTCATTCGTGTACGTGTCTAAAACAAAAACACACACAGTCAATACTAACTGGACGCATTATGATACAAACAGCCTCTAACCTGACGCCAATATTAAACAAATCTCTTACAGCACACAAGAAAGTGCAGACACCAGCAGTTGTTGCTCAATGGAGCCACAAACAAGGCAATCAGGACGAACCTCGCAACTTTTCTGGTCAAAATTACTGACTGTCGCCTCCCATGGGACATTATGTCGACACCATNAGCACTTACGAACCTGGAGCCAATTCACGAAGCAGTTACGCAAGCACTTACGAACCTGTCCATCTTTTCAATCTTTGGCGGCTTTTTGTTTACAATTATTAAACAGTTAATGAGCTCGGAAGCACCAGGAGGCTGTTTATAACACAACAACAGTTGATTGGCAAGTTTTAATGCTTGTAAACTGTTTAATAAATGTAACCAAAGCCGTCAAGGATTGAGGAAAGATGTACACGTTCGTAAGTGCTTGCGTAACTGCTTCGTGAATCTGGCCCCAGGATTGCAAAGACGCTAAGCCAATTGCAATCGATAAATAACATGTTTAGCGTGTTGCTAAACGTGTGTGTATCAACCTCCCTGAAAATGAGCTGGAATCACTGTCGTGTAAACAATTTACAGAGGGGGAAGGGTTGGTTGAAGGGACAGAGAGGTGTGGCCGACCTGTAACGCGCGCAGGTGTGGCCAACCTGTAACAGGCGCAGGTGTGGCCGACCTGTAACGCGCGCAGGTGTGGCCGACCTGTAACAGGCGCAGGTGTGGCCGACCTGTAACAGGCGCAGGTGTGGCCGACCTGTAACAGGCGCAGGTGTGGCCGACCTGTAACACGCGCAGGTGTGCAGCTGTCGACATGGGAGCGGCATGACTGAAAAGGCCTCGAACCCTGAGCCTATTTTTTCTACCAACAACTCGAAATTGTACTTTAAAAAAGTTTCATTTATGTTAAAAATGTTATTTTGTTCATTTATGTTTTTCAAAGTCAATAAAACGTTTCCCCCTAGAGGTGAGTGGGTAAAGGGAGATATTATAGCCCAAAAGATTAAGTTTCTAATCAAGGTAACTTTAGGAAACTTGTTCCCATCGTTTGTGAAGGGAAAGTTTGCTCTTAGGCACGAAAAACGATATTTTCGGGTAAATGCGGCGAAGGGTAAGTGGGTATGTGGTGGTGGTTGGGGTATGTGGTGGGTAGGGGTATGTAGGAGTAGGGTATGTGGTGGTAGAGGTATGTTGTGGTAGAGGTATGTTGTGGTAGGGGTATGTTGTGGTGGTGGGTGTGGTGGGGGTGAGGCCAGATGGACGCCAGGGGAGCCAGTCTGGCTCTGGCCACCGCACTGAGAGCACGTCTGTCTCGCACCTCTCCAGCGCCTTCACTCCCTGACTTCCCAGTGACAAGGCAATTAGACGAAGAATCATCATTTGTTATCTTCTGGTAGAGCAAAGTATTTTCATATCGTTAATTAACTTTGTGATAAACTATCCATACTGAAGAACTGAACATATCTTGAACATCCCTCATTGTTCATCTACTTGTATAAGATGAACGAGTGAAACTTACTAATATATAACATGAACAATTTGTTGTTATAACTAATATAAGGAACACTTGATAGTGGTAAATTGTTAACGACCCTAATATAAGGCCAATAGATATAAGGAACTAACAGGTAAGATATAATATATATATATATATATATATATATATATATATATATATATATATATATATATATATATATATATATATATATATATACACACAAAATTGACTCACAAAACACTGATCATTTTATGCGGAAAATCTAGAGAGAAATGTGAAAGGAAGTGAACGTTTCGGCCTGATTAAAACCGTTGTCAACACCAAACTAACTAATAACATCCACTACGGGCTCACCATAGCCCGTGCTACTTGGAACTTCTTGTTCCAGGTAGCGAATCTTTAACAACAACAACAACCAAACTAACTAGAGGAGAGAGAGGGAGGGTACAGGCCAACACCTGGAACCTGACCAACCCATCTCTAGGGAAAGAATTAACCAGAAACAGGTTTAGCTTAGAATGGTCAAAAAAGATTAAGGATGAATAAGGATTCATCCTTATTCTCTGACCGCTTAATCCTTTTTGACCATTCTATATTTACACCAGTATGTATATGAATTTACACCATTCTATATTTACACCAGTATGAATGTATGAATTTTGACCATTCTATATTTACACCAGTATGTATGTATGAATTTACACCATTCTATATTTACACCAGTATGAATGTATGAATTTTGACCATTCTATATTTACACCAGTATGTATGTATGAATTTACACCATTCTATATTTACATCAGTATGTATGTATGAATTTACACCATTCTATATTTACATCAGTATGTATGTATGAATTTACACCATTCTATATTTACACCAGTATGAATTTTGACCATTCTATTTACACCAGTATGTATATGAATTTACACCATTCTATATTTACACCAGTATGAATGTATGAATTTTGACCATTCTATATTTACACCAGTATGAATGTATGAATTTTGACCATTCATATATATTTACACCAGAGATAATATATTAAAAAAATCAATCTGAAAAAGCAAATTCAAAGGATAATTACATGAGAGTAGAGAAGAGATGAGAATTAGGGTTTAGCTGGTAGAGTTGACCAACACAAGACAGAACACGGTTCAAAAGGTATAAATTGGATAAGTGAAAGGGAAGAATGGAAGTAACTGCAAAGGGCCTATTGGCCTATACTTCCTCTTGATGCTTCTATATTGGTACGGAGTCTTGAAGTGGGTAGAATATAGTTGTGCATTAATTGGTTGTTGAATGCTGGTGTTGACTTTTTGATGTGTAGTGCCTTGCAGATGTCAAGCCGCCTGCTATCGCTGTATCTATCGATGATTTCTGTGTTGTCTGACACAGAAATCACAGCAAAGAAATCATTGATAGATACAGCGATAGCAGGCGGCTTGACATCTGCGAGGCACTACACATCAAAAAGTCAACACCAGCAATCAACAACCAATTAATGCACAACTATATTCTACCCACTTCAAGACTCCGTACCAATATAGAAGCATCAAGAGGGCCAATAGGCCCTTTGCAGTTACTTCCATTCTTTCCTTTTCACTTATCCAATTTATCCCCTTTGAACCGTGTTCTGTCTTGTGTTGGTCAAAAGTTTGTTCACCTCATCCAAAACTGTTTCAACATATCACCTCACCCAAATGCGAGTATATAAGGCAAGATGTTTAGAGTTAGAATTAGTAAAACTATGTTAAGTGTTTTCAGGTTACAAGTTGTGTGTGTGTAACCTAAAGTCTTTGAAAATGTAATACGTTATTACGAAACGCGTTCAAGCGTCGCGTCAGAGTAGAAATAAAAATGAATTTTGGAGAATTGATTTTTCAATTACCATCGACAGTAAAAAGAAACATAAGAAATATTGAGAAAATTCGTGTTAGAATTATTAATCTTACTTTTTCGGTCATATTTAACAACATATGTTTACAAGAAAGACTGCTACCAAAATATGCTAATATACATACATATATACATACGTATATACATACATACATGCATGCATACATACATATAATATGCACGTAAATCTTGAATGGTCCCCAAGCCAACATGCATCAGAAAACTCTTGACCCCTTAAGGATTCGAACCCGGTCAGCCATGGCCTCCATGCCCCTTAGGGTATCCAATACCACAACCACTCGGCCAACAGACTGTACAAAAGTATTGAAAGTCGTCTGACGCTTAACCCAATGCCCGACAGCTCTCATGGCCATTTTGGGCACATATATTTCATCAAATCACTATCATGTTGAAGTGATATATATGCCACTATATATATATATCACTAGCATGTAGGAGCATATATAGTGACGAATATAGTTTTGTGACATTGATATATACTCAACGAATTTCAGCTGCCCACGCACTCTTTGTATATATAAGACCATAAACTAGTTAAGTCTTTTTTCCCCGCGTGGTACAAGGGCATTTCGACGGTGTGATCGCCAATATAGGCATTGGGATAAGCTGCCAATATAGGAAGCGTGAAACATTTGCTTTTAATTGGAAATTCTGAACAAAATTTAAAGCGGATGCCGATCTTCTGCATGTGCAGCCTATCTTCACGTCGTTAATGTCGTTTTAATATGTTTATATTGAAAAGTCTGTTTTGTAACAATGGAATTAAGTCCAAAATCGAACATTCCAAAAAAAAAGGGGGGGGGGAACGCTAGTATTTGCAAGTGGAATTTTTTTAAAGTAGAAAAACTTCTATAATAACTTTCAGACTAGCCTAGCCTGATGTCAGCCTATGCTAAATATAGCCTATTCTAGAAATAGACTTAGCCTATGTTAGGCCAGGCTATGCTGGGTTAAGCACAGAGTAGGATAGGATTAATTTATAATTTTTGTTTTCCCTTAATATTTTGTTTTAATCTTAGATATCGTTTTTTCTGAAGTTGTCACGATATCATAGCCTGAAGTCAGTTTAACCTTGAATATTAAAGTAAATCTTATAAAGTATTATTTTTCTAGAAAAAAGTGACAATTAATTTTGTCGTATATTCTTATATAGCTGCGCATAATATCTTGAAATATAAATGTAGTTAAGGCAAGGCTAATTCAGACTTAAAAGGCTGAGGAAGTTAATATATATATATACTGCAGCTGGAATTATTCACTGTCGACGGTCACAATTTAAACTAAAATTGCCATTCTACAAATGGGCACCAATTTTGGATAAGAAAGAGTAGTCATGACTGGTTGTGTTAGGCTTGTAGCTCTAGTCAGCTTGGCAGAGATGGCGTTGGAAGCCCAAGAACATGATAGCAATTTCCTTATATTATTAATAAAAAGAGTTTGTAGTTTTATTATTTTCTACCACAGACGTGGCCAGACATTTACAATGCTAACCAGCATATATATACATTTTCTTCTGTCCTCCATGGACAGGGTTAGAGATTTGTCAACCATATAGTTCAGGGATTGATTGAACAATCAACCACAGAAGGTGATTGTAGTGCTTTTAAAATGCTAGGCTAGGCTACATACGTCAATATGTAGATACATATGTAGTGTTGCCCATAATGCCCCGGGGGGGGGGAATGTAGGAGGGGGGGGATCTCGCCCCCCCCCCTGTTTCACCCGAGTCGCCCCCTCTTTTAACTTGCTGTGTTGGAACTTTGGCATTTACCGAGTACGAGTATTAGTCGCACGCAAACACCCACTCATTTGTATGACCTATACACTCATTCACACGCGCGAGCACGCCCTCTCCGCACGCACGACCCGTCAATTCACATGCACGACCGGCTCTCAGAAACGAATGTTCGCGCATTTTGTTATCATGTACAATGATTGTCTAAAATTTCTGTTCATTGTGGTATATTTAGTGTGTGTATCGTATCATTGTCTGAGGTGCGTGCTGTACGGAGGTGTTCGCTGTACAGGAGTGGTCGTACAAGCCCTCAGTAAAGTAGAATAGTAGACACACCAAATCTACCGTAACCTGGTCTTAGCGACCGACTCACTATAACGTAACCTTGCTCTAGCGACCGACTCATCATAATGATTGTATTTCTTTTAAAGTGAAGATTGCCGCGTTGGTCTTAGTGAATGTCATGAGTGTGCCTGTGGTATGAATGTTGTGTGAATGTGACGCATGTGTGTGTGTTTGTCATATGAATATGTTGCATGAATGTTTTGTGTGTCATTCGTGTACGTGTGTCTAAAACAAACACACACACAGTCAATACCTAACTGGAAGCAATTATGATACAAACAGCCTCTAACCTGACGCCAATATTGCCACAAATCTCTCTACAGCACACAAGAAAGTGCAGACACCAGCAGTTGTTGCTCAATGGAGCCACAAACAAGGCAATCAGGACGAACCTCGCAACTTTTCTGGTCAAAATTACTGACTGTCGCCTCCCCATGGGACATTATGTCGACACCATCTTGTTGACTCTCCTTCACTATAGCGTCTAAGAGAAGCTGTGGGAATTTAGTAAAGTCCATTATTTTCTGGGCTCCCAGGGAGCAGATATTACTCCTAGGGTTAACTATGGTCATATATTACTCTTAAGGGGTCATATATTACTCCTAGGATCATACTGAACATTAATCCTATGGTCAGATATTACCTCCATAGTCATATATCACTGTCAAGGTCATATATTAATCAGTGTCAAATATTTCTTTTAGGATCAAATATTATCCCGGAGTTAGAGACAAATCCCAGGCGCTGAAGTTAGGCTTTTGTTGAAGAAAAGGGTTTAAAATTCTCTCCAGGAATTACTATGCAGGTTGTGTAGTTGTCTGTGTACTCACCTATTTATACTTGCGGGGGTGAGCTCTGGCTCTTTCGCCCCGCCTCTCAACCGTCAATCAACTGATATACAGGTTCCTGAGCCTATTGGGCTCTATCATATCGACATTTGAAACTGTGTATGGAGTCAGCCTCATCACTGCCTAATGCATTCCATCTGTTAACTACTCTGACACTGAAAAAGTTCTTTCTAACGTCTCTGTGGCTCATGTGGGTACTCAGTTTCCACTGTGTGTACTCACCTATTTGTGCTTACCGGGTTGAGCTTTGGCTCTTTGGTCCCGCCTCACACTGTGTGTACCTGTGTCTGTGTTTGAGTCTGTGTGTCGTCTTTGTGTATATATATATATATATATATATATATATATATATATATTATAGATATATATAACATATACATATATATATATATATATATTATATATATATAATACATATACATATACATATATATATATATATATATATATATATATATATATATATATATATATATCGTCGTGTCTGTAAATGTTTTCCTCACGGTGTCTTTTGTATATGTGTATGAGTGTCTGTATAGCGTTGTATATATACATTTATATTTTTGTATGCCTTTTATATAAAAATATATATATTGAAAATGTAAATTATTATAAAATCAAGTGATGTTCGTCCAGTTGCTGACAACTAACGTAAGTACATTATTGAATTTTAATCGGATAATACGTTGGTCTATTGAATTATAGCAACCCTATCAATGCCTATGCCCGTTCCATATCTGCAAAAGTTGAACCCAAGTCGAACAAACAAACCGATAGTTATTTTATAAAACAATATTAATACTGACTTGCTGTATACAATTTCACAATGGCATTGTTTTTAACAAGAATTATAAATATATATTTTGAATATCAGTTTTTATCTTTTATAGGAGATTACGAGACTTTATCGGCTTTGATCAGTTCCTTGATTTGAAAGTAATTAAAAAACATTTTGACAGAATAATGGATGTTTCATATTTTTTTTTAAATACAGCTGTTGGATGGCGTTTTTACATCAAGACATCCAAAACCATTCCTTTCTGTGTACAAAATGGTGCGGCCTGTACCATTGTGTACAGGCTGTACCATTGTGTACAGGCTGCACCATTGTGTATACTGTGATACAGCCTGTACCAGTCTTTTGGGGTACAGTGTTCTCCAGCCTGTACCATGTTGTATCACAGATCGACAGTCTGGCTCATGGTGAGAACAGTCCTGCATTTCACTTGAGAGTATTTTCATGACGGTCTGACTGTTTCTTGTCGCTGATTTACACTGTTAGTAACTCAGAATTCTTTCTCCCTTCTGAGTCACGTGCCTCTTGTATAGCAGTGGTTCCCGACGTGTGGTTCGCTGACCATCAGAGGTCAACCCGTCCTCGCAAATTCGTATAGTCAATATTGACATTAAATAAGTGCATAGGTGACATACTTAACATAATAGTTTCCCTTGAAAAGCTTCATAGAAAACACTGACCTTACCTAACCTACTTAGTATGTTAAGATAAGCATCTTATAGCTTCGTAATTACAATTGTTACTTAACCTATTATAGGTATAGGTTAGGTAATAATTGTAATTACGAAGCAATAAGATGCTTATCTTAACATACTAAGTAGGTTAGGTAAGGTCGGTGTTTTCTATGAAGCTTTTCAAGGGAAACTATTATGTTAAGTATGTCACCTATGCACTTATTTAATAAGTCAATATTGAATATACGAATTTGCGAGGACGGGTTGCAGAGGTTCGCTGATCATCAGAAGTCTGCAACCCAAGGTAAACATTCCAGAGGCTCCAGCATAAAATGTTTATTCACGGAAACTGGAAATGATGAAAACAGTCTGGTTGAACTTGTCGGTAAACACATCATGTAGTCAAGTTTCATTCAGTGCAACTTATGAAACTTTTAATTGCACGTGAAAAATGAGTATCAGGAAGCACTTGGCATCGCAAGCACTTGAGATAGTTAATGCCATTTCCCGACTACGTAATTATGTGAGCTGATTTTCTTCTACCTGTTTTATATATAAAAAAACAGGATGATGCATATCCCGCCAAACACACACCGAAACTACGACGTTGGTACAACGTTCGAACAAGTTTTAACACCCCTAACCAGTTATAACAACCAATATAGCAAGTTGTAACAACGTTCTAATACGTCATAAACACGTTAAGCCAAGTTGTAACAACTTTATTACAAGTTGTAACAAGGGGAAAATAGGAGACAGTTTCGGGTTGTGTTTTCAGAGATAACCTCATCAATGCTTAATTAAACTATCTTGAAACTTGAAACTTCGGAATTTAGTGTCAACAAATTAACATTAAGCATGTCAATAAACAAATGTTTCGTCCAACAGTCATTTAAATACATACTCAGTTATATATACTTTCAAATGAGAGATGGTGCTGGAAACGAGCCTCTTGTAAGTTTATGAAATCTGGGTTGTCGATACATAGATTCTCAAAACTGCGGGAGCCCTTGGAATAATTAATTCACAGCGACTTGAGAATGGTCCAGGACGGACCGAAACGTCTTCGTCCCTTCACCTTCTAGTGTGTGGTCTGGTCAACATACTTTAGCCACG
>WNGS01007182.1:6757664-6774019 GCA_020271785.1 Procambarus virginalis
TAACCTCGATAAATTATTACGAGACAACTGGCCGGGGAAAGAATAGTAATGTTTTGCATGTTTGTTTGCTTTTTCCACTTGCGGTTTCATGGATGTCAGACAATATTGGCTGAGGTACGAGCACCTCAGGAGAGGTTAGAGGTGCCGTAGACCACAACCCAGGCTGTGGTGGGGGTGTATGGCCATGCGGGCCGCTCCAAGCAAATAGCCTGTTGGACTAACACATCTTCACAAGTCAAAACCTGGCCTCGGGCCGGGCTTGGAGTAAACTACTCCCAGAACCCCCCATCAAGCAGGTATCAACCAACACTGTTGTCGGTCTCGTATAGGCACTCTCTCGTTCAGTGACCGTCACTCTGAACGAGAGGTGAGAGGTACACGGACACTGAACGAGAGAGATCACAACACGGAAAACAAAACACAAGAGAAGAAACTTTTTCGGAGAAGTTTTAAATATGGCGGCGACCTGACTCGCGAGGCTACAAGTTATAAACCGTTTTGCTGTCCAACTGCTTCTGTTGCCACAGACAGTCCTCTTTACGGTGTTCTGCCCCCTGGTATACTCGTACACTCACCACATCCCACACAACACGTGCGCCTTAGTCCTCGTTAACACGTACCTCCACATCACACTCACCAAACGACACATACACCTTCATGCCCATACATACGACCGTCAGCACTCGCATGTCCCCTGGACAGAATACTGACCAGATTTTTTGTGGAAGTCCGATCAGCCAGCCAGCCGCCCACCAGATCAGCCAGCAGCCAGCCAAGCCAGCCAGCCGGCCAGCCAGCCAGCCAGCCAGCCAAGCCAGCCAGGCAAGCCAGATCAGCCAGCAGGCCAGACAGTCAGCCAGCAGGCCAGCCAGCCAACCATATCAGTCCCAGGCCAGCAGATCAGCCAGCCAGCCAGCCAGGATCAGCCCGCAGCTTGTTTTAAAGGCTGCAAGTGACCGGCGGTGGACTGGAAGTGAGAGTTTCGAGCAACAACTTGAGGAATTACAGTGACGAAGAAGTTAAGAAGTTTATGGCGGTGATCAATTCTCTCCACCACAGCACCACAGTCTCCGTGGTGTGTAGTGGTAAGACACTTCGCCTGGCGTTCCGGCTAGCGCTAAGTATGTCATGGGTTCGTATCCCCATGGCCGGGGAGGATTTACGGGGCGCAATTCCTCAACTGTATCCTCTGTTTAACCCAACAGTAAATATGTGTACTTGGATGAAAAAACGATTCTTCGCGGCAGGGGATCGTATTCCAAGGGACCTGCCCGAAACGCTACGCCGTACTAGTGGCTGTACAGAATGTAACAACTCTTGTATATATCTTAAAAAAAAAAAAAAAAAAAAAAACCCCGTTATTGTGACTCATTGCCTGCCCGTGGAATAATTATTTTATTTAGAAAGTTGTCTTTGATGGAGAGAGAGAAAGTCCTTGATGGTTATCTTGAGACGAATTTCGGGGCTTAGTGTCCCGCGGCCCGGTCCTCGACCAGGCCTCCACCCCCAGGAAGCAGCCCGTGACAGCTGACTAACACCCAGGTACCTATTTGACTGCTAGTAACAGGGGCATAGGGTGAAAGAAACTCTGCCCATTGTTTCTCGCCGGCGCCCGGGATCAAACCCGGGACCACAGGATCACAAGTCCAGCGTGCTGTCCGCTCGGCCGACCGGCTCCGGTGGATGGGGATGAGGTTAGAAACCATTGTTGCATAACATACCGGGGATTACCCAAACGAAGTTACGGATAGGTCAATTGGTCTTAAGAACATAAGAACAAAGGTAACTGCAGAAGGCCTATTGGCCCATACGAGGCAGCTCCTTAATATATGTAAGTTAAGCCTTCAGCCTATCAGTAGTTACCTAGGACTTTCTTGAGAATCATTAGTTCTTCAGCGAGTCATGAAGAGTTTCCAACTGTTCTTGAAGCGTCTGCTTCTCCTGTCTTAGTGATCTCGCGTTACGTGATACAGGTTCACTAATTTTTGCCAATGGTGACATTTAGTTTTAATGAGGCCATCTGCCTTGCTGGCTCGGGTACTGGGTTGTTAGAATACCTCATTGTCTTGCCTTAACACCTAGTTGTTGTCTCTCTACCGTCCAGCTCTAACCAGCCAGGGCGCTGGAGGTGGGCGGGATTATTGGGAGTTCCTTGATTAATCAGTGATCATTACTCAGGAGCGATGATTGATGATTATCACTTCAAGACTTCCGATCACTCCTCCAACACCTCCCCCCCCCCTTCCCAACCATATTAAGCTGGGACTAAGTTCTCCATGTGTTATTTTAGATTTAGCTACTCAGGACGAAATGTCCATGTAGCACGGGATATACCCTGGAAACACAAACCGAACTGTCTCTATTTTCCGCTTGTTACAACTTGTAATAAAGTTGTTACATCTTGGCTTAACGTGTTTATGACGTATTAGAACGCTGTTACAACTTGCTATATTGGTTGTTATAACTGGTTAGGAGGTGTTAAAAGTTGTTCGAACGTTGTACCAACGTCGTTGTTTCGGTGTGTGTTTGGCGGGTATGGCGAGCCCGTAATTGAGTTCAGTTATTCGCGATAACCTTGTTACTCTGATATTTGGGTCAAAGTTTTAAATGCAGGTGGGGTTTCCTCCTTTTTCCCTGTTTCTTTTTCGCTTCAGTTTAGTCGTGTTTTAAGCTCTCCACCTCCCGCCACTTTATATGAAGTATAACTGATCTTGGTGGATCTCCACCTTGTGTGAATTGAACCACCTTCGACTCCTCGTCTCCAGTGAATCATCGGCTGCAGCTCCTCGCTGCCCTGGGGCCAGATTCATGAAGCAGTTACGCAAGTACTTACGAAGCGTGTACATCTTTCCTCAATCCTTGACGGCTTTGGTTACATTTATTAAACAGTTTACAAGCATAAAAACTTGCCAAATCAACTGTTGTTATTGTTATAAACAGCCTCCTGGTGCTTCAGAGCTCATTAACTGATAATTGTAAACAAAGCCGCCAAAGATTGAGAAAAAGATGGACAGGTTCGTAAGTGCTTGCGTAACTGCTTCGTGAATCAGGCCCCTGGCACTTACAGGCATTATAACCACCGATGTCAGGGATCTGCAGGCTTGATCAGACGGTAACTTTCATCATCCATAATTCAGTTTGGACTTGTTTACACCACTTCCTCGTCTCGCCCGAGCATGTTTGGCAGACCCGACGCAGCGCCCTTGTACAGCAATCGCCATATTCGATCAGACTGCTACATATGCAACGTGCAACTGAAACACTGCAGTTGCGCCAGCAGCTGCTGTAGCAGTTACAGCGCGACAACTGTACTGACAATTATTTTGACAGTTAACGTATTTTGATTTAAATAGCGCGCCCTAACGGACGCCAAACGGACGCGCCCTCAACCGTCACTCCGTGTTTTTGTTTGAAAGGACACTCAAAATATTGTTAATTATTTACCGAATAAATATTTAACTTTGGAAAATGATAGGGTTCTGCCGGGGGGCCAAACTGCGCTTTTGAAATTAAACAAAATGCATAGAAATTTTAGCAAGTAACGTTGTGCTTGGAAGAGCGCTTGAGGGCCAGCTGTTTAAGGGGAGCTTTGGGGTGGCCAGCTGTGTGAAGCCAGCTGTGTGAAGCCAGCTGTGTGAGGCTAGCTGTGTGAAGCCAGCAATATGTGCTGGTGTGTGTGTGTGTGTGTATTCACCAAAGATGTACTCACCTAGATGTGCTTGCAGGGTTAAGCCAGGCTCCTGGGCCCCACCTTCCGGACGTTCAAAGATCAATGTAATGACTCATTTATAACCGTTTAATCATATTTAAGACTTTGAATCAAATTAGGTTCAACGACTTCCTCGTTTAATCGACTTTAGTTTTACTCTTAGTCTACATCTAAGACTCCTTGTTCTGCTGTTCTTAGCTATGAACAATGTTGCTTTGTCCACCATAATTTTCCTTGCAATTTCATTTGTTATATCCCTCTATCTCTCCTCCAGTGCGTGTGGGTGAGTTTCAGCGTGTGGGAACAAGCATAATTTTGACACAGCATGACAGCCTGTCATTAGTAACGGAGAATATGACACTGTCACTGCGTGCGCGCCCCGCGTGCAGGCGAGTGCGTGCGTGCGCATGTATCATTACACAAAGATTAAGTTTGCATGTACAGTAATGTGATTTATTTTCACACTGAACTCCCCTCCCCCACTTCCCCTCTCCCCCCCCCCCCCAGCCTCATGAATCTTCACCACCAGACTGTGGCTATTACACTCACGCCGCACACGCACGCCTAATGAGGAGCAGCAACGCACTTACTGACTCAGAAAGACACGCGCGCACACGGAATGACGCACCTCGAGGCGCTCAGCAACACACGCAAACACAGAGTGACGCAGCAAAATACATAAACACATAATATAAAAAAAGCGGAGACCAACAGCTGAAGCTCGGCCCGTAGTCTCATTTAAGGAAGGACACACGACTCCTGATCCATTGCATTCGACAGTTTCAATATTTCACTAATACTGTCAAAAGCAGTAGTTTCGTAATTATGTGTTCTATTGCATCGTAAAAACATCACGTTAGCGTGGAGGTTCATTGTCAGGAGAAAGCGCCAAGCCATTACGACTATATAGCACTGGGAAGGGGTCAGGATAAGGATTTGGGATGGGACGGAGGAATGGTGCCCAAGTTGGACGGTCGGGGATTGAACGCCGACCTGCATGAAGCGAGACCGTCCCTCTACCGTCCAGTCCAAGTGGTTGGATTCGAATGGGGAACTTTTATGTATTTGTTTAGCAAAATATTTTGTTCCTTGTTTTCAACGGTCCAGATAAGGGATCAAATGATTTACTTCCCAGAACGAAAATTCATTTCAAAGCTGATTTGAATTCATATAATTTCTAATTTCAGATAAATTGGGTACATTTTGGGGACTATCTTTTTTTAATTAAACAATATATATATCTTTTCTCATAAACTGTTTGGTCATAAATGTCAGAGAAACTCAACGTATATATTAATCCTTCCCTTGTGAAACACTTGACTAATTGTCCATACTAAGATATCATGGTTAGATATCATGCTTAGATTTAATGGTTAGATATCATGCTTAGATATCATGCTTAGATGTAATGGTTAGATATCATGCTTAGATTTAATGGTTAGATATCATGCTTAGATGTAATGGTTAGATATCATGCTTAGATTAATGGTTAGATAGCATGCTTAGATGTAATGGTTAGATATCATGCTTAAATTAATGGGTAGATAGCATGCTTAGATTAATGGTTAGATATCATGCTTAGATTTAATGAGGCATGCGATGATCACAATAACGTGGCTAAAGTATGTTGACCACCACCCACTAGAAGGTGAAGAGACGACGACGTTTCGGTCTGTCCTGGACCATTCTCAAGTCAATTGTCAAATCAACTTAGATTTAATGGTTAGATATCATGCTTAGCTATCATGCTAAGCTGTCATTCATAGATGTCAGTCATCTATGCATAGCAAGTCAGCAGCCAGACTCAGAACATTCTTACTTAAGAGCAACTGAAATTTAGTTTGCAAAATGAAGTGTAAAAAGCATTACAATACAACCTGATAGTTCGGTCTTACTGAAACTACGACTTATTTAGCGAAAATATGATATTCATAAATATATTTATATGCGGTCATTTAATTGAACCACAATCCAGAAGACAATTATATTTTCCTATTGCTGAGTTTGGGGTTTCAGCTGAGCCAATCAGGTGATGCCAAACTCATCTTGGGCCAGATTCACGAAGCAGTTACGCAGCACTTACAACCTGGAGCCAGATTCACGAAGCAGTTACGCAAGCACTTACGAACCTGGGGCCAGATTCACGAAGCAGTTACGCAAGTATTTACGAACCTGTCCATCTTTCTCAATCTTTGGCGGCTTTGTTTACAATTATTAAACAGTTAATGAGCTCGGAAGCACCAGGAGGCTGTTTATAACAATAGCAACAGTTGATTGGCAAGTTTTCATGCTTGTAAACTGTTTATAAATGTAACCAAAGCCGTCAAGATTGAGGAAAGAGTACACGTTCGTAGTACTTGCTAACTGCTTCGTGAGTTTGGCCCCAGTTCGTAAGTGCTTGCGTAACTGCTTCGTGAATCTGGCCCCAGGATTGCAAAGACACAAGCCAATTGCAATCGATAAATACATGTTTAGCGTGTTGCTAAACGTGTGTGTATCAACCTCCCTGAAAATGAGCTGGAATACACGACAATTTTCCAAGCGTCGTGCGTAGTCACTGTCTTGTAACAATTTACAGAGGGGAAGGGTTGGTTGAAGGACAGAGAGGTGTGGCCGACCTGTAACGCGCGCAGGTGTGGCCGACCTGTAACACGCGCAGGTGTGGCCGACCTGTAACAGGCGCAGGTGTGGCCGACCTGTAACAGCGCAGGTGTGGCCGACCTGTAACAGCGCAGGTGTGGCCGACCTGTAACGCCGCAGGTGTGGCCGACCTGTAACAGGCGCAGGTGTGGCCGACCTGTAACAGGCGCAGGTGTGGCCGACCTGTAACACGCGCAGGTGTGGCCGACCTGTAACACGCGCAGGTGTGCAGCTGTCGACATGGGAGCGGCATGACTGAAAAGGCCTCGAACCCTGAGCCTATTTTTTCTACCAACAACTCGAAATTGTACTTTAAAAATGTTTCATTTATGTTAAAATGTTTTTTATGTTCATTTATGTTTTTCAAAGTCAATAAAACGTTTCCCCCTAGAGGTGAGTGGGTAAAGGGAGATATTATAGCCCAAAAGATTAAGTTTCTAATCAAGTAACTTTACGAAATTGTTCTCATCGTTTGTGAAGGGAAAGTTTGCTCTTAGGCAGGAAAAACGATATTTTCGGGTAAATGCGGCGAAGGGTAAGTGGGTAGGTGGTTGGGGTATGTGGTGGGTAGGGTATGTAGGAGTAGGGTATGTGTGTAGAGGTATGTTGTGGTAGGGTATGTTGTGGTAGGGGTATGTTGTGGTAGGGGTATGTTGTGGTGGGTGTGGTGGGGGTGAGGCCGGATGGAGGCCAGGGAGCCAGTCTGGCTCTGGCCACCGCACTGAGAGCACGTCCTGTCTCGCACCTCTCGCGCCTTCACCCCCTGACTTCCCAGTGACAAGGCAATTAGACGAAGAATCATCATTTGTTATCTCTGGTAGAGCAAAGTATTTTCATATCGTTAATTAACTTTGTGATAAACTATCCATACTGAAGAACTGAACATATCTTGAACATCCCTCATTGTTCATCTACTTGTATAAGATGAGCGAGTGAAACTTACTAATATATACTTGAACAATTTGTTGTTATAACTAATATAAGAACACTTGATAGTGGTAAATTGTTAACGACCCTAATATAAGGCCAATAGATATAAGGAACTAACAGGTAAGATATAATATATATATATATATATATATATATATATATATATATATATATATATCTATATATATATATATATATATATACACACAATTGACTCACAAAACACTGATCATTTTTATGCGGAAAATCTAGAGAGAAATGTGAAAGGAAGTGAACGTTTCGGCCTGATTAAAACCGTTGTCAACACCAAACTACTAATAACATCCACTACGGGCTCACCATAGCCCGTGCTACTTGGAACTTCTTGTTCCAGGTAGCGAATCTTTAACACACAACAACCAAACTAACTAGGAGAGAGAGGGAGGGTACAGGCCAACACCTGGAACCTGACCAACCCATCTCTAGGGAAAGAATTAACCAGAACAGGTTTAGCTTAGAATGGTCAAAAAGATTAGGATGAATAAGGATTCATCCTTATTCTCTGACCGCTTAATCCTTTTTGACCATTCTATATTTACACCAGTATGTATATGATTTACACCATTCTATATTTACACCAGTATGAATGTATGAATTTTGACCATTCTATATTTACACCCAGTATGATGTATGAATTTACACCATTCTATATTTACACCAGTATGAATGTATGAATTTTGACCATTTATATATACACAGTATGAATTTTGACCATCTATATTTACATCAGTATGAATGTATGAATTTGACCATTCTATATTTACATCAGTATGAAGTATGATTTGACCATTCTATATTTACATCAGTATGAATGTATGATTTTGACCATTCTATATATACTCAGTATGAATTTTGACCATTCTATATTTACACCAGTATGAATGTATGAATTTTGACCATTCATATATATTTACACCAGAGATAATATATTAAAAAAATCAATCTGAAAAAGCAAATTCAAAGGATAATTACATGAGAGTAGAGAAGAGATGAGAATTAGGGTTTAGCTGGTAGAGTTGACCAACACAAGACAGAACACGGTTCAAAAGGTATAAATTGGATAAGTGAAAGGGAAGATGGAGTAACTGCAAAGGGCCTATTGGCCTATACTTCCTCTTGATGCTTCTATATTGGTACGGAGTCTTGAAGTGGGTAGAATATAGTTGTGCATTAATTGGTTGTTGATTGCTGGTGTTGACTTTTTGATGTGTAGTGCCTTGCAGATGTCAAGCCGCCTGCTATCGCTGTATCTATCGATGATTTCTGTGTTGTCTGACACAGAAATCACAGCAAAGAAATCATCGATAGATACAGCGATAGCAGGCGGCTTGACATCTGCGAGGCACTACACATCAAAAAGTCAACACCAGCAATCACAACCAATTAATGCACAACTATATTCTACCCCTTCAAGACTCCGTACCAATATAGAAGCATCAGAGGGCCAATAGGCCCTTTGCAGTTACTTCCATTCTTTCCTTTTCACTTATCCAATTTACCCCCTTTGAACCGTGTTCTGTCTTGTGTGGTCAAGAGTTTGTTCACCTCATCCAAAACTGTTTCAACATATCACCTCACCCAAATGCGAGTATATAAGGCAAGATGTTTAGAGTTAGAATTAGTAAATCTGTTAAGTGTTTTCAGGTTACAAGTTGTTGTGTAAACTAAAGTCTTTGAAAATGTAATACGTTATTACGAAACGCGTTCAAGCGTCGCGTCAGACTAGAAATAAAATGAATTGGAGAATTGATTTTTCAATACCATCGACAGTAAAAAGAAACATAAGAAATATTAGAAAATTCGTGTTAGAATTATTAATCTTACTTTTTCGGTCATATTTAACAACATATGTTTACAAGAAAGACTGCTACCAAATATGCTAATATACATACATATATACTACGTATATACATATGTATATACATACTACATACATGCATACATGCATGCACATACATACATATATATGCACGTAAATCTTGAATGGTCCCCAAGCCAACATGCATCAGAAAACTCTTGACCCCTTAAGGATTCGAACCCGGTCAGCCATGGCCTCCCTGCCCCTTAGGGTATCCAATACCACAACCACTCGGCCAACAGACTGTACAAAAGTATTGAAAGTCGTCTGACGCTTAACCCAATACCCGACAGCTCTCATGACCATTTGGGCACAGATATTTCATCAAATCACTATCATGTTGAAGTGATATATATGCACTATATATATATCACTAGCATGTAGGAGCATATATAGTGACGAATATAGTTTTGTGACATTGATTATACTCAACGAATTTCAGCTGCCCACGCACTCTTTGTATATATAAGACCATAAACTAGTTAAGTCTTTTTTCCCCGCGTGGTACAAGGGCATTTCGACGGTGTGATCGCCAATATAGGCATTGGATAAGCTGCCAATATAGGAAGCGTGAAACATTTGCTTTTAATTGAAATTCTGAACAAAATTTAAAGCGGATGCCGATCTTCTGCATGTGCAGCCTATCTTCACGTCGTTAATGTCGTTTTAATATGTTTATATTGAAAAGTCTGTTTTGTAACAATGGAATTAAGTCCAAATCGAACATTCCAAAAAAAAGGGGGGGGGGAACGCTAGTATTTGCAGTGGAATTTTTTTAAAGTAGAAAAACTTCTATAATAACTTTCAGACTAGCCTAGCCTGATGTCAGCCTATGCTAAATATAGCCTATTCTAGAAATAGACTTAGCCTATGTTAGGCCAGGCTATGCTGGGTTAAGCACAGAGTAGGATAGGATTAATTTATAATTTTTGTTTTCCCTAATATTTGTTTTAATCTTAGATATCGTTTTTTTCTGAAGTTGTCCGATATCATAGCCTGAAGTCAGTTTAACCTTGAATATTAAAGTAAATCTTATAAATTATTATTTTTCTAGAAAAAAGTGACAATTAATTTGTCGTATATTCTTATAGCTGCGCATAATATCTTGAAATATAATGTAGTTAAGGCAAGGCTAATTCAGACTTAAAAGGCTGAGGAAGTTAATATATATATATACTGCAGCTGGAATTATTCACTGTCGACGGTCACAATTTAAACTAAAATTGCCATTCTACAAATGGGCACCAATTTTGGATAAGAAAGAGTAGTCATGACTGGTTGTGTTAGGCTTGTAGCTCTAGTCAGCTTGGCAGAGATGGCGTTGGAAGCCCAAGAACTGATAGCAATTTCCTTATATATTAATAAAAAGAGTTTGTAGTTTTATTATTTTCTACCACAGACGTGGCCAGACATTTACAATGCTAACCAGCATATATATACATTTTCTTCTGTCCTCCATGGACAGGGTTAGAGATTTGTCAACCATATAGTTCAGGGATTGATTGAACAATCAACCACAGAAGGTGATTGTAGTGCTTTTAAAATGCTAGGCTAGGCTACATACGTCATATGTAGATACATATGTAGTGGTTGCCCATAATGCCCCGGGGGGGGGTGTAGGAGGGGGGATCTCGCCCCCCCCCCTGTTTCACCCGAGTCGCCCCCTCTTTTAACTTGCTGTGTTGGAACTCTGGCATTTACTGAGTACGAGTATTAGTCGCACGCAAACACCCACTCATTTGTATGACCTATACACTCATTCACACGCGCGAGCACGCCCTCTCCGCACGCACGACCCGTCAATTCACATGCACGACCGGCTCTCAGAAACGAATGTTCGCGCATTTTGTTATCATGTACAATGATTGTCTAAAATTTCTGTTCATTGTGGTATATTTAGTGTGTGTATCGTATCATTGTCTGAGGTGCGTGCTGTACGGAGGTGTTCGCTGTACAGGAGTGGTCGTACAAGCCCTCAGTAGTAGAATAGTAGACACACCAAATCTACCGTAACCTGGTCTTAGCGACCGACTCACTAAACGTACCTTGCTCTAGCGACCGACTCATCATAATGATTGTATTTCTTTTAAAGTGAAGATTGCCGCGTTGGTCTTAGTGAATGTCATGAGTGTGCCTGTGGTATGAATGTTGTGTGAATGTGACGCATGTGTGTGTGTTTGTCATATGAATATGTTGCATGAATGTTTTGTGTGTCATTCGTGTACGTTGTCTAAAACAAACACACACACAGTCAATACTNTTACTAGCACATCTGCGGCCCCCACAAATGATATTGTAATTTGGTCATTAACGGCTAAAATTATCCAGAATATGGGTAATTAGTTTCAGATGTACCAGTCTACACACGAGTCCGCTGGTTGTCATGTCACAAAGTGCTGAAAAGATTGTATTTGTTGAGACAAGAAATAATTATGTTATTGTAGATGAAAGGTCAGAACACAGAGCAAATAGGAGATAAAAGTTGGCTCCAGGATCTGGCTTTTGCTGTGGACATTACTGCACAATTAACTGATCTTAATATTCAATTACAAGGTAAAAACAAACTCATAACTCAGTTATATGCTGGCATTAAATGCCTCATTACAAAACTAAGCTTATTGAAGTCACAATTTTCAAATGAAAGTTTAGTTCATTTTCTTAGGTACAAAGAGCGGATAAACTTTGCCAATAGTGAGTCTGTACTTAGCTTTGCTAAGTATGACAGTCATCTGGAATTGTTGTCACAAGAATTTGAGGGAAGATTTCGTGATTTCTCAACTTTTGAACGCCATTTTGCATTATTCTCAGCACCATTCACCTTCCATGTTGCCAAGGCAGAATAGAACTATTAGAAATGCAGTCGGATTCTTCACTAAGAGCAAAACATCTTGAAGTGGGGATATCTGGTTTCTTTTCATACCTTCCTGAAAAGTTTAGAATCACAGAAAGTTTGCCACAAGGATTATGGCAAGGTTCGGTTCTTCCTGTGTGTGGGAACAGTTATTTTCCTTCGTGAAATCAACACAAACTTCTCAGAGAACAAGTCTGACTGATCAACACTTGTCATGTCAACACTTGTCAACACTTGTCATGATGAAAGTGGACACTACACAGACAGAAAAAATTGTCATAAAAAATAGGATCAGTCGTGAGAACAAAACACTAAAAGTGATTGAATAATCGTAAATAAATGTTCATTTTGAACTGTTGTAACTTTTGTATAATGTATTTGTTGTTGTTGCATAGAAGTCTGTTGCCGTTTAACATTTCGTTCTTGTTTTCTTGTGTTAAACTACTTCCTTACTTTGCCTTCACGACTGTGGCAAGCTGCTAAACCATCTGTATGCACATTGTGTGTTTCTCAGTTTAAGTAATAAAATATTCTGCAATAATTTTCATGAAATGACTTCAATTAGTTGTGGTGTGTGGCCATTATGGCCCTCAGGGGTTCTCAGTTGTGGTGTGTGGCCATTATGGCCCTCAGGGGTTCTCAGTTGTGGTGTGTGGCCCTCATGACCACACAAATGTGGCCCACATGGCCCTCGGGGGACCCTCAGTTTGACATGCCTGGAGTACAGGACAAAGTTTGGGGAGAAAGGTGGAGTGGAAAGATGTCCCTTTAGAGGCGAGGGCCGGAATGAGTGGAATATATGAGCAGGCCGGATGAGTGAGAACACTGCATGAGTGGAGGATGTTGCTGGAAGTGAGGAAGAAGGCCTGTTGTGTGAGAGAGGCCAGAGATACGACCGGATGCCAAGCAGAGGTGAGAGAGGCCGGATCTGAGGGAGGCCGGATCTAAAGGAGGCCGGTGGAGTGAGGTAAAAAGCTGGTATCATGAGGCGACCGCCGGTAGTGGGAGTGAGACCCATCAGGTAACATACACACACACCGCGGCTCTCATGAAGCGGGAAACACAATTTATCTTCATCAACACCCTCCCAGAATCACTTAAGAATATATTTCTGGAGGTTTGAAAATCTTGAACATTTTATCAAGAAATCAGAGCATCAAGAATTTTGAGTCAAACGAGACGAGAAGCTCCATTACGTTTCTGACTTGTGTATATAATATATATATAATATAATATTATTTTAAGCGCTGATATATAAAGCAAGAATATTACATATTAAATTGAACCCAACCTTGCCACATTCATACTGGAAGATCATCTTGAAACAGTGAATAATGTTAGGTTGTTCATGTTGAAATTGCTTAGGGGTTCAGGGAGGCTCAGAGCAGCCAGGTCTGTGTTCCTTTACACTCTTGTGGCAGGTAAAAGGTTCTTCAGAAATATTAACTACATATAATCGTTATCTACAATGCTAATCACATAACTCCAGTCATAAAACTGTCATTATCAGGAAGGATGTAGTAAATAACTGTCATGAAGAACAAGCTTCATTGTAGAGAAGAAAACGCATGTTCTTTAGAGAACAGGAATGATTAATGTGATGAACATTTTATTTTAGGTTTCATTGTGGCGTGTAAATAAATTTCTTCATTGTAAATAAAATCTTAAAATACCTGCATCATATAAAACCAAAATCGTGTCTTTCATTTCTTCAAGAAATTAGACTGTTAATTGAGAAATATAATTCATTTCCGGCATAGAACTGTTTTAAGCGCTAATTTGCATACTCGTAATAGAGCGAAAATCTTAATTTTATATTTACGAGCGACGCCAGTGAGAGTTACGAGTTCTATTCCGTAAATGAAAAAATGTCAGGAATCCGAGCGAGTAGTGACTAATGAAGGCATCTTCTTGAGGTTATCTTGAGATGATTTCGGGGCTTTAGTGTCCCCGCGGCCCGGTCCTCGACCAGGCCTCCACCCCCAGGAAGCAGCCCGTGACAGCTGACTAACACCCAGGTACCTATTTTACTGCTAGGTAACAGGGGCATAGGGTGAAAGAAACTCTGGCCATTGTTTCTCGCCGGCGCCTGGGATCGAACCCGGGACCACAGGATCACAAGTCCAGCGTGCTGTCCGCTCGGCCGACCGGGCCGCGGGGACACTAAAAAGCCCCGAAATCATCTCAAGATAACCTCAAGAAGAATCTAGTGTGTGGTTTGGTCAACATATTTCAGCCAGGTTATTGTGACTCCTGGTCTGCAATACTTTCCTTCAATACGGTGTAGGCGATGAGTGCGCTGCTGCTGCTTTCAGGGAGAGGGAGAAGACTGTCAAACACACAAAATTGGCTCATTGCTTCAGCTTCGTTGTAATTGGTCGGAAATAATAGCTCCCTATTGATGTGGATTGGGAGTGGTGGATGGGAAGTGGTTTGGGTGGATGGCAGTGTGGGCAAGCTGTTGGTGGGCGGATTTCTGAGTGGGTTAGGACTGTGTAAATGGATGGACGAATGGGCTTGAAGCCGGGTGGACGAGAGACTTAAGTAGGAGGATAGCAGCAATCAGGCCGCGTGGATAACAGACTGTTTAAGCAAGAGAGTGGACAGCCGAGAGAGCGAGGGAGTGGGTAAATAGGCACACGGGAGAGAGGTCGTTTGAGGGAGAGGGTTAGATGCTCGGATGTGCGGGATAGTTGAAGATCAGGGGGCCAGATTCACGAAGCAATTACGCAAGCACTTACGAACCTGTCCATCTTTTCTCAATCTTTGGCGGCTTTGTTTACAATTATTAAACGGTTAATGAACTCCGAAGCACCAGGAGGCTGTTTATAACAATAACAACAGTTAATTGAGAAATTTTCACGCTTGTAAACTGTTTAATAAATGTAACCAAAGCCGTCAAAGATTGAGGAAAGATGTACACGTTCGTAAGTACTTGCGTAACTGCTTCGAAAATTTGGCCCCAGGATGGTCGGGGCTAAGGGTCTGGTGATATGAAGGACTTAAGAACTAGAAGTCTGAAAGACTGAAGTTCTAATGAGACGTAGGACTAAATGTGGATACAGGTCTGGAAGGCTGAATATATGAAGCACATAATACCTGGAGGATTTTAGAGCTGCAAAGAACTTAGAACTTTAGAACTAAAAATCTATATGGCTCTAGATGTTGAGAGCTGAAGGGCTGAAAGATTGCAGGTCTGTAGAACCGAGTGTGCGTTATGGTTGCAAATCTAAAGAGCTGAACATATAGAGAGCTGGAGGGTTCCACAGCTGGAACCAGTTGCAGGTCTGGAAGAGTGAAGAACTTCAGGGCTGCAGGTCTGGAGGCTGCAGGTTTGCAAGGCTGTATGTCCAAGGACCTGAGCATGAGATGCTGGGAGGGGCTGCAGGTGTGGTAGACTAAAGCTGCATGTTTGGATGGCTAAAGGTTTATACTGCTCCAAGTCTTTCGAGTTGTTGGGTAGGACGTCAGCACGTTTGGGGGGCTGCAGGTGTGTAGGGCTGCAGGTGTGGAGTGGGATCAGAGTAAACAGATGCAGGAGAGCCCTGCTTTCACCGCCTGTCCATTAGCGTCTCAAGATCCTTGCCTCCTAAGTCCCAACATTAATTCTAAAGATTTTATACCTTATATCTTATTCCTTCACGTCCCTATAATAGGATTCTAAAGATATATATATATATATAAGATATATATAAGACAGCCAGCCACTACATGCTCATCATTCCCCTTCAATCAACATTAATCAACTTAACGTGTCTAATTACATTTAAGTGGAATATTATCTTAGACGATTTACGTCTAATCTTGTGAGGAAATGTATGTCGTTAAATATCTGGGCAAGGAAGGGCTGCAATTGATCCATCTGCCAGTAGTGGTTAGTGTGTGGTGATTGTGGTGGAAATGGTGGTGTTAGTAGCTGAGTTAGTAGATGTGAGGCTAGTGGTGATTGTGGTAGTTTTGGAGTGGGCTAGTATATAGTATTAGTTGGCCTTCATCAGTCTCAAGAGGCTATGGAATTGCGCTCTGGTTGTCGGTCTGGAGTGACCTCTCCAGGGCGTAAAACCAGGGTAGGTTGATATGAAGAAGCTGTTACCCATGCAGCAGGTCGTCCCTCTCCACGGCGCCGAAAGTCTCCAGTGGAAAGGCCCATATTATAAAGTAACCCATAATCATCTTCATATGAATCCCCATTCACAGTGATACGAGGAAAGTCCTCTATGGGGTCGGGGATTGGGGAAGACCTCCTGCTTTGAGATCTGAATCTCTTTCATCACTTCATTACAACTACTTTTGTCTTTTGTGTAGAATTTCAATGGTCTTCATTACTC
>WNGS01007182.1:6787206-6797701 GCA_020271785.1 Procambarus virginalis
TCTCTTGCCCACCACTGTTGGCATCCCTCTACTGGTGCACTTGTCTCTTGCCCACCACTGTTGGCACTCCCTCTACTGGTGCACTTGTCTCTTGTCCACCACTGTTGGCACTCCCTCTACTGGTGCACTTGTCTCTTGCCCACCACTGTTGGCACTCCCTCTCACTGTCTGTCACTGCATTGCGGCACTGTCACTGTCTATCACTGCTGTCACTGTGTGTCACTGCTGGCACTGTTTGTCACTGCTGGCACTGTGTATGTCACTGTATCCTGTTCTATACATATCGCCTCCTGAATAATATGTGTAACCTTAAATCTCTTACACTCTTCACTCGACAGAACTGACACAGATTGCTGTACATTTTCTCAAACTGTCAGACCATTTACCTGGGCGGTGATTCCCCCTCCTCGAGCCTATACAAGGCCTTGAAGCCAAGTGGTTGGCGCCCAGGGCACCTTAACAACGCTCAAGAGGCCACCCTGAACGCCTCACAGCCTCTCAACACAGCTCTTAAAGAGTCGGTCGTAAGAGCAGATCTTGGCGTTGAGAGAGATCCGCTCTTCACACATCTTCGGCTGGGTTTTCACAGTGAGACGAAGATTAGACAAGGAGATTGGTCATTGGAGAATCTCACAAGGGTGGTGGTGTTAAAGATTCGCTACCTGGAACAAAAGTTCCAAGTAGCACGGGCTATGGTGAGCCCGCGAGTCTCACAAGGGTAATATTTCCTAATGCAGGTAAAACTTTGAGAGTTTCTCTAAGAGTCGTGGCGTTCTTGGGCATCAAAGAGCGAACTAGAAGAATTTGTAACAATTTTCGGTTTTGCGTCTAATAATTTTAATTGTGGATTTTTCAAAATCGCCTCAAAACTGGTTTTGCGTCAAATAATTTATGATGAATGTAAGTGATGAATCAGGTGAATGTAAACAGTTGTTTCCTGTGTTTCATCTTATAGGTTAAGGGCTGAGGTCCACACCACACTGGGGTGAGGGCTGAGGTCCACACCACACTGGAGTGAGGGCTGAGGTCCACACCACACTGGGGTGAGGGCTGAGGTCCACACCACACAGGGGTGAGGGCTGGGGTCCACACCACACTGGAGTGAGGGCTGGGGTCCACACCACACTGGAGTGAGGGCTGGGGTCCACACTACACAAGGGTCAGGGCTGGGGTCCACACCACACAGGGGTGAGGGCTGGGTTCCACACTACACAAGGGTCAGGGCTGGGGTCCACACCACACAGGAGTGAGGGCTGAGGTCCACACCACACAGGAGTGAGGGCTGGGGTCCACACTACACAAGGGTCAGGGCTGGGGTCCACACCACACAGGAGTGAGGGCTGAGGTCCACACCACACAGGGGTGAGGGCTGGGGTCCACACTACACAAGGGTCAGGGCTGGGGTCCACACCACACTGGAGTGAGGGCTGGGGTCCACACCACACTGGAGTGAGGGCTGGGGTCCACACTACACAAGGGTCAGGGCTGGGGTCCACACCACACAGGAGTGAGGGCTGGGGTCCACACCACACAGGGGTGAGGGCTGGGGTCCACACTACACAAGGGTCAGGGCTGGGGTCCACACCACACAGGAGTGAGGGCTGGGGTCCACACCACACAGGGGTGAGGGCTGGGGTCCACACTACACAAGGGTCAGGGCTGGGGTCCACACCACACTGGAGTGAGGGCTGGGGTCCACACCACACTGGAGTGAGGGCTGGGGTCCACACTACACAAGGGTCAGGGCTGGGGTCCACACCACACAGGGGTGAGGGCTGGGGTCCACACTACACAAGGGTCAGGGCTGGGGTCCACACCACACAGGGGTGAGGGCTGGGGTCCACACTACACAGGAGTGAGGGCTGGGGTCCACACTACACAAGGGTCAGGGCTGGGGTCCACACCACACAGGGGTGAGGGCTGGGGTCCACACCACACAGGGGTGAGGGCTGGGGTCCACACCACACAGGGGTGAGGGCTGGGGTCCACACCACACAGGGGTGAGGGCTGGGGTCCACACCACACAGGGGTGAGGGCTGAGGTCCACACCACACAGGGGTGAGGGCTGGGGTCCACACCACACAGGGGTGAGGGCTGAGGTCCACACCACACAGGGGTGAGGGCTGGGGTCCACACCACACAGGGGTGAGGGCTGGGGTCCACACCACACAGGGGTGAGGGCTGGGGTCCACACCACACAATGGTCAGGGCTGGGGTCCACACCACACAGGGGTGAGGGTTGGGGTCCACACCACACAGGGCTGAGGGCTGGGGTCCACACCACACAGGGCTGAGGGCTGGGGTCCACACCACACAGGGCTGAGGGCTGGGGTCCACACCACACAGGGCTGAGGGCTGGGGTCCACACCCCAACAGAAACATGATCACTACCTGATAACTCAATGCAGAAGGGACGAACTTGACGCTGGAAGGTTCGCGATTATGTTACATTAAGTAAAATTATATAACGGCACGTGACACTATATGTAAAGTCATATAACGTAAACCTCACATGATATTACTTAATATCAAGTAACACCTCAAGTAACGTTATATAACATCAAGTAACACTTCAAGTTGACCAGACCATACACTAGAAGGTGAAGGGACGACGACGTTTCGGTCCGTCCTGGACCATTCTCAAGTCGATCAATCGACTTGAGAATGGTCCAGGACGGACCGAAACGTTGTCGTCCCTTCACCTTCTAGTGTGTGGTCTGGTCAACATACTTTAGCCACGTTATTGTGACTCATCGCCTGTATATGAATCTTTGTCATATTATGTGGCGTCAATCAACAATGTAAGGCAATGTGTGTCTGAATCAAGGACCAGCTAGCCCTTAAGGTTCGACCGTATCCCTAACTCAAGGGACTCCAGCACTTAAGCACTCAAGGGCCAGATTAAGAGGAGATAAAGAGGCTTGGAGGGTTTAGAGGAGGAAACAAAGTTGTTGCGGGAAGCGCTGACAAAATAAATTTTCAAGAAACAAGACACGTGAAGGGAACACACCTCTCAAGGGATTACTGGAAGGGGGAACACGTACAAAGGACACAAGAGCAGTTGGAAGACTAGAGGTCACTTAGTAACCTCTAGAGGTCAGTTGATGACCTCTTGAGGTCATTCGACGCTTGGTGAGTTCTTCTAGACTCTTGGTGAGTTTATGCGCATGATTAGTGAGTTCTAAACAATTTGCGAGTTCCTGGTGGTGCTTTGCGAGTTCCTGGTGGTGCTTTGCGAGTTCCTGGTGGTGCTTTGCGAGTTCCTGGTGGTGCTTTGCGAGTTCCTGGTGGTGCTTCGCGAGTTCCTGGTGGTGCTTCGCGAGTTCCTGGTGGTGCTTCGCGAGTTCCTGGTGGTGCTTTGCGAGTTCCTGGTGGTGCTTTGCGAGTTCCTGGTGGAGCTTTGCGAGTTCCTGGTGGTGCTTTGCGAGTTCCTGGTGGTGCTTTGCGAGTTCCTGGTGGTGCTTTGCGAGTTCCTGGTGGAGCTTTGCGAGTTCCTGGTGGTGCTTTGCGAGTTCCTGGTGGTGCTTTGCGAGTTCCTGGTGGAGCTTTGCGAGTTCCTGGTGGTGCTTTGCGAGTTCCTGGTGGTGCTTCGCGAGTTCCTGGTGGTGCTTCGCGAGTTCCTGGTGGTGCTTCGCGAGTTCCTGGTGGTGCTTTGCGAGTTCCTGGTGGTGCTTTGCGAGTTCCTGGTGGAGCTTTGCGAGTTCCTGGTGGTGCTTTGCGAGTTCCTGGTGGTGCTTTGCGAGTTCCTGGTGGAGCTTTGCGAGTTCCTGGTGGTGCTTTGCGAGTTCCTGGTGGTGCTTTGCGAGTTCCTGGTGGTGCTTTGCGAGTTCCTGGTGGAGCTTTGCGAGTTCTTGTATTCTAGTTCATATTAGAACACATTTCAACGTTCTATATATCATAAAATGCGTTATTAAATTCTGGAACATTTAATTTGCGGCATTCTCAATGCTGCCTCAATACTAATCAGAACAAATACAATGACTTAAAACCCCCAACGATATTAAACATTGTTCAGATATTATACTCTAGTCACACTAGTAGACTAAGCCAGCAAAGCCATATATATATATATATATATATATATATATATATATATATATATATATATATATATATGCTCTTNCCACAGGGATAAAATACGGAAATCATATAGTGTACTATGGAAATGTGAATCTAATAATTAGCAATAAAGTGAGTGAATACCATTGCAAGCCGGAAATTAGGCGGAAAATCCCTTGTAAGAATACAAGCAAAGAAAAATCAGTGTTATAAATCGAGTAGCTGGAAACTCGTGACATCAACCTGGGACGACAAGAGGTCACCTGTACCGCACCGGGGACCAGCTTCGCTACCCTACGCTAAGTACCTGCCATAAAGTTTGAACAAAATAACATACATAATATTACAAATCTACGGTATACATATAGTATTATAAATATTAAATATATAAAAATATACATATAACTTTATAAAGAGTTAAAAGGACTGACATCAACAAGTGATCCACACAGTAAACCACAAATACAACAATACATCAGAAATGGAGAGGTGTGGCGAGTGCTCGGGAGTACTGGGAAAACGTAATGTAGGCGTAACGTGTTGCATCTGTAACATGAGATTTCACCTGGGCTGTACAGAAGTATCTCCAGGATGCACAAAAAGGCAAGGAATTTACTGGGTCTGCAAAGATGACAGATTAATGTTAGAGAACATAACTAAACTGATGAAAAACATTCCCGAGTCACAGAGATTACCATTCACAGACAAGCTACCAGTGATATATGCAGACTGGGAAAGACAACATTGGTTAACGACCAAAACCCAGGAACAGATAGTTTAGAGAACCGCAGCAGTAATGTGGAGGAAGAGGGTATTGTAGTACATAATAGCAGCAATATTGCAGAGTCAGGTAATATAAACGATGTGAGCAACAGTGAGACAGAGTGCATAAATGAAGGAATTGGGACGAAAAGCGGAGATGGCTCCAATAAAGAGGTAGACAAGACAGACACAGATATAAATACCTTGAAAAACGCAAAACCGGAACACATTTGCAAATTCTACGCTAAAGGAATATGCAAATATGGAAAATTAGGAACAAAATGCCATTTTCTGCATCCTCGAAAATGCAGGAACATGTTGGCGAGGGGTACATGCCGTTTTGGAACAGGGTGTAGATACTTCCACCCCAAATTATGTCAATTTTCAATTAGGGACAAAAAATGCTACAATCTTCAGTGTCCGGAATTCCACGTGAGAGGTACACAACGTTATAGACGGGAAAATCAGTATGACACTACTGGCAATTTTTTAGAGGAAGGCAGAAACAGAGCAGAAAATATAAGAGAGAGGAACAGTCAGATGGAACCACCACAGGATTACAGAGGGGAAGGGAGATACCCACAAGTCTGGAATACACATTACCAACAAACACACAGGTACTACACCACACAACACTCGCCCCACTACCGAAACTGGACGAATCACTTCGAAAACAACACACCCTGGACGCAAACACAGTGGCCCCCTTACCAGAGCCTCAGATATTAACACCAAGTAAGGCATCCAGCACTTCCACTACCACGATAACATCATTTATATTTGCCAACATTCAAGGTATAAAAACACGCAAATCCAACAAAGTTCACTTTATAGATGGTCTCCTTCATGAGGCAAATGCAGTGTTTGCAGCCCTAACAGAAACCCACACAAAGGACTACCATGATGGTGAAATATGGATCTCAGAGTACAATCTTTTCAGATGTGATAGGAAACACCGGCTTCAGGGTGGGGTCAGCCTATACATCAAAGACACACTCATCTGTACTGAGCTGCTAAACACCTCGAATGATATGGTGGAAGTGCTGATAATCAAAATAGAGATTATAAATGTAGTTATTGTCCTTGTATATAAGTCACCGGAGGCAAACCCTCAGCAGTTTAAAGACCAACTAATGAAAGTAGAACACTGCTTGGAAAACCTCACAAATCCAGCTCCGAACATCATTCTGCTTGGGGACTTCAACCTACGGCACCTGAAATGGAAGCACCTGGCTAATACAGTAATATCAGAAAGAATACCAGGAAGTAGCCTTAATGAACAGGCACATGCAAATGACCTGCTACGGATGTGCGACAGGTTTGCCTTAAACCAGCAAATAGTAGAACCAACCAGGAAGGAGAACACGCTGGACCTCATTTTCACTAATAATGATGAATTGATCAGGAACATAATGATTACAAATACCTGTTACTCAGATCACAACTTAATTGAAGTTATGACAACCATGGGGAATAGACCTTCAAAACCAGTCCAGATTCCCGGTGGAGGAGATTTCAGCAAATTCAACTTCAATAATAAACAGATAAACTGGGAGCAAATAAACCAGGACTTCACAGAAATAAACTGGGAAGAACAGCTAGGAAATGCGAACCTGAACCAGTGCCTGGAAAAAATAAGCTCAGTAGCACTAGAAATATGTACAAACCGCATCCCCCTAAGAAAAAAGAGGAAGAGATGCAGATTGGAACGAGAACGTCGTTCCCTATATAGGCGAAGAAAACGAATCGCGGTACAACTTGAGAGTCGCACCCTATCTCAGGAACGGCGAAGAAGGTTAGGTAGCGAAATAGGAAAAATTGAACTCAAGCTACAAGAATCATACAAAACGCAGGAGAGGGAAAGAGAGCAAAAGGCCATCAGTGAAATAGAGAGAAACCCGAAATATTTTTTCTCCTATGCAAAATCAAGATCAAAAACCACATCTAGTATCGGGCCCCTGCGAAAGGAAGATGGAACTTTCACCGATGACAACAAAGAAATGAGCGAGCTACTGAGGAAGCAATACGACTCTGTCTTCAGCGAGCCATTAAACGCACTAAAGATCGATAACCCAAATGAATTTTTCATGGATATGATACCAACATCAAATCATATATCAGACGTCACCCTATCCCCACTGGATTTTGAAGAAGCCATAAACAGTATGCCTATGCACTCCGCACCAGGCCCGGATTCTTGGAACTCCATATTCATCAAGAACTGTAAAAAACCACTATCGCAGGCCCTTCACATTCTGTGGAGACAAAGCCTAGATACTGGCGTTATTCCTGATATACTAAAAACAGCAGAGATAGCACCACTTCATAAAGGAGGAAATAAGGCAGAGGCAAAAAATTACAGACCGATAGCACTAACATCGCACATCATAAAAATTTTTGAGAGAGTGCTAAGAAGTAAGATCACAAAATACATGGAATCACAGCATCTCCATAACCCCGGACAACATGGTTTCAGAACAGGGCGCTCTTGCCTGTCGCAGTTGCTGGACCACTATGATATGGCATTAGATGCTATGGAAGACAAACAAAACGCTGATGTAATTTACACAGATTTTGCAAAAGCTTTTGATAAATGTGACCATGGTGTTATTGCCCATAAAATGCGCTCAAAAGGAATTACCGGAAAAGTAGGCAGATGGATCTACAATTTCCTGACCAACAGAACCCAATGTGTAATAGTCAACAAAATAAAATCCAACCCGTCAACCGTTAAGAGCTCAGTCCCCCAGGGTACTGTGCTTGCTCCAGTACTTTTTCTCATCCTTATATCGGACATAGACAAGAACACAACCTATAGCACTGTATCATCCTTTGCAGATGACACTAGGATCTTCATGAGAGTAGGCAACATAGAGGACACGGCGAACCTCCAGTCAGATGTAGATCAGGTCTTTCTATGGGCTACAGAAAATAATATGGTGTTTAACGAAGACAAGTTCCAGCTCATGCGCTATGGAAAAAATGAAAATATAAAAACTGAAACCACGTACAAAACTCAGGCAAATCATAACATAGAACGAAAAGGCAATGTAAAGGATCTGGGTGTACTCATGTCGGAAGACCTTACCTTTAAAGAACACAATAAAGTAGCCGTCACAACTGCAAGAAAAATGACAGGTTGGATAACAAGAACTTTTCACACTAGAGATGCTATACCGATGATGACACTTTTCAAAACGCTTGTGCTCTCTAGAGTGGAGTACTGCTGCACAATGACAGCCCCTTTCACTGCGGGTGAAATTGCTGACCTGGAGAGCGTGCAGAGATCCTTTACTGCTAGAATCCACTCGGTAAAACATCTAAACTATTGGGACCGACTAAAGAGCCTAAATCTGTATTCCCTTGAGCGCAGGCGGGAGAGATACATAATAATTTACACGTGGAAAATATTAGAGGGGCTGGTCCCAAACCTGCACACAGAAATAACATCACATGAGACCAGAAGACATGGCAGGATGTGCAGAATACCCCCGTTGAAAAGCAGAGGTGCAACTGGTACTCTGAGAGAGAACTCTATCAACATCAGAGGCCCGAGACTGTTCAACACGCTTCCACTACACATAAGGGACATAACTGGCAAACCCCTCACAGTGTTCAAGAGAGAACTGGATAAGCACCTCCAAAGGATACCTGATCAACCAGGCTGTGACTCATACGTCAGGCTGCGAGCAGCCGCGTCCAACAGCCTGGTTGATCAGTCCAGCAACCAGGAGGCCTGGTCGATGACCGGGCCGCGGGGACGATAAGCCCCGGAAGCACCTCAAGGTATCCTCAAGGTAAGGTAAGCACCGCTCTCAGTAATTGGCATATTTTCGGTATAAAAAGTCGTAATTTCAAACTGCGAATACGTGCAGAGAGCCAGAATTTGGCTCCAAAATATGGCTCAAGCGTCGAATTTGGGATGTTTGGATATTTTGAAAACTGCAGGGGGGTTTGGGCAAAATGTGACCCATCACCGCTTTCAGTAATTGGCATATTTTCGGTATAAAATTCGTATTTCAAACTGCGAATACGTGCAGAGAGCCAGAATTTGGCTCCAAAATATGGCTCAAGCGTCGAATTTGGATGTTTGGGATATTTTGAAAACTGCAGGGGGGGTTTGGGCAAAATGTGACCCATCGCCGCTCTCAGTAATTGGCATATTTTCGGTATAAAAAGTCGTAATTTCAAACTGCGAATACGTGCAGAGAGCCAGAATTTGGCTCCAAAATATGGTTCAAGCGTCGAATTTGGGATGTTTGGGATATTTTGAAAACTGCAGGGGGGTTTGGGCAAAATGTGACCATCGCCGCTCTCAGTAATTGGCATATTTTCGGTATAAAAAGTCGTAATTTCAAACTGCGAATACGTGCAGAGAGCCAGAATTTGGCTCCAAAATATGGCTCAAGGGTCGAATTTGGGATGTTTGGGATATTTTGAAAACTGCAGGGGGGTTTGGGCAAAATGTGACCCATCGCCGCTCTCAGTAATTGGCATATTTTCGGTATAAAAATCGTAATTTCAAACTGCGAATACGTGCAGAGAGCCAGAATTTGGCTCCAAAATATGGCTCAAGCGTCGAATTTGGGATGTTTGGGATATTTTGAAAACTGCAGGGGGGTTTGGGCAAAATGTGACCCATCGCCGCTCTCAGTAATTGGCATATTTTCGGTATAAAAGTCGTAATTTCAAACTGCGAATACGTGCAGAGAGCCAGAATTTGGCTCCAAAATATGGCTCAAGCGTCGAATTTGGGATGTTTGGGATATTTTGAAAACTGCAGGGGGGTTTGGGCAAAATGTGACCCATCGCCGCTTCAGTAATTGGCATATTTTCGGTATAAAAATTCGTAATTTCAAACTGCGAATACGTGCAGAGAGCCAGAATTTGGCTCCAAAATATGGCTCAAGCGTCGAATTTGGGATGTTTGGGATATTTTGAAAACTGCAGGGAGGGTTTGGGCAAAATGTGATCCATCGCCGCTCTCAGTAATTGGCATATTTTCGGTATAAAAATCGTAATTTCAAACTGCGAATACGTGCAGAGAGCCAGAATTTGGCTCCAAAATATGGCTCAAGGGTCGAATTTGGGATGTTTGGGATATTTTAAAAACTGCAGGGGGGTTTGGGCAAAATGTGACCCATCGCCGCTCTCAGTAATTGGCATATTTTCGGTATAAAAAGTCGTAATTTCAAACTGCGAATACGTGCAGAGAGCCAGAATTTGGCTCAAAATATGGCTCAAGCGTCGAATTTGGGATGTTTGGGATATTTTGAAAACTGCAGGGTGGGTTTGGGCAAAATGTGACCCATCGCTGCTCTCAGTAATTGGCATATTTTCGGTATAAAATTCGTAATTTCAAACTGCGAATACGTGCAGGGAGCCAGAATTTGGCTCCAAAATATGGTCAGGGTCGAATTTGGGATGTTTGAATATTTGAAAACTGCAGGGGGGGTTGGGCAAAATTGACCCATCGCCGCTCTCAGTAATTGGCATATTTTCGTATAAAATGTCGTAATTTCAAACTGCGAATACGTGCAGAGAGCCAGAATTTGGCTCCAAAATATGGCTCAAGGGTCGAATTTGGAATGTTTGGGATATTTTGAAACTGCAGGAAGGTTTGGGCAAAATGTGATCCATCGCCGCTCTCAGTAATTGCATATTTTCGGTATAA
>WNGS01007182.1:6809840-6825451 GCA_020271785.1 Procambarus virginalis
CTCCGCTTGCGGCGCTCACAAGAGCTAGAGAGGCAGACAGACAGACACGCAGCCTGAAAGGGAGTGGTGTTAAGAGAGAGTGACTGACAGACAGAGAAAGACGGGAGAGAGAGATATAGTCATTATTATAATCATCTAAAAGGCATTAGATAGAAACATTACACGTTTCGTCCCATTTTCTAATCCTGTTATATGTTGTGCTATTATATATGTTATGTATATGGCTCTCCAGACTAGGAGAGGATAGATGGCGAGTCACAGCTCTCCTCTATAAAGCCAGGTTCCAGGAGCTAAATTATATTTGTCCAATCTTGTCTGGCATACCAAGGAGTATGTCGTCTATATTTGCTCATTCTCTCACACGGTTGACAGTCAGCACTCACTAAACAGTCAACCACCCAATTGGAACCCACCCAATCGGAACGGTCTTGGTTAAACACAAACGCTTCCCCCATCTTAAGTAAACTGGGTCCACCTTCAATAACCTGATCTTCTTACAAACTGTCCTTTCACCTAATACATCGCATTTTTTAACTAACCCATTCATCAGAATGGCATGATTTTTTGTTTTTTTAAATTCAAGCACTATTGGTTGTCTAAACATTGGCCTAGATACGTTAGATGGGTTGTTTTGAGCGCTTGTTAGAAGGGAAAATAATTTCATTTCTTGGTGGGAATTGGCTGAGTTCTGCACGTATTACTTTAACGATTCACTGAGGCTCATTAAACATTGTTGTCATTATCTCGTAGGTAATTAGGGGGGTTAAATGACATGAGGTTTCAAGTGCATGTTACTTGAACTGTTCGGCCAGTAACTGTTCAGGCCAGTAACTGTTCAGGCCAGTAACTGTTCAGGCCAGTAACTGCTCAGGCCAGTAACTGCTCAGGCCAGTAACTGCTCAGGCCAGTAACTGCTCAGGCCAGTAACTGCTCAGGCCAGTAACTGCTACATGTCTACCATTCACTTGACATAACAGATGAGACGAGAACTCAGTGATAAACAATATTGGGATAACTTATAAAACTAAATATATCATGAATTACACAATATAAGAGCCTTAAAATAAAAAAAAAATTGATGTAAAAGATAATCTTCCATAAAAACTCTACTGCAAATAGAAATAGAGTGTAGTATAAAACTTTTAATTCCAACAGAATCACATTTTTTTTTCAGAGCATTTCGCTGAAAGACTTTATTCTGCCTGTGGATGTTTTTACAGAATGTCAGGACCATATATGATTTCCTGTCAAAGGTTGTAGAGTGAAATGTTACTTCCATCAGACCAGTTTCTGTTTTGTTGACAGGTTCCTGACAGCTGGTGGGCAGGACTTGCCACCATCACTACCACTATTTGCCTGGCGGACATCACAATCACCACCACTATCCTTTGACGTGTGTGTGTGTGTGTGTTTGTGTGGTGTGTGGTGGTGTGTTGTTGTGTGTGGGTTTGTGTGTGTGTGTGTGTGTGGCTAACTTAATTTATAAGGAAACTGTACAAAATACAACAGATTTTTGACAATATATCAACTCACCCGAATGACCAAGGAACGAGCTCGAGGTATTGTGTAAATTTATAAGATCTCCTTGCCTCAGTATCTCTCTGCCTCAGTATCTCTCTGCCTCAGTATCTCTCTGCCTCAGTATCTCTCTGCCTCAGTATCTCTCTGCCTCAGTATCTCTCTGCCTCAGTATCTCTCTGCCTCAGTATCTCTCTGCCTCAGTATCTCTCTGCCTCAGTATCTCCCTGCCTCAAGACTCACACAGACGCGGGAAATTTAAACCCTTGAAAAATGGCGCGAAAAAGTATATAAGCCTCTTGAACCGGTAACAGTGTTAAGTCTTATCATAAACCGACGGCCAGAAAGATAGCTTCATACATACACGATTTAAAAAAGTATAATATACACGGTGTATAACTTTCAAAATACAGTTATGTGAGCATTTGTATTTATTACTGATTGTATTTTGTACCGGATATAATACATTGTGCGTGTATTTCTAAGATAATAGTGACAGTATAATGAAATATAAAATAGTGTCATTACACAATACAACTTCTATTACAATTACCTATGAAAAAATCTGTGAAATTTTGTTCCAATATTTTTTTTCTAGTTGAAATTGAAAACTATTATTAATTTGTCCATTTGTATTGTGAACGACTTTTTCATACATGATAATTCTTTCCCAGGCTTGTGGGAAAGAGCCCCTTCCCCGTCCCACTCCCCAGATACCCCTTCCTAATCTTGGGAAGGTAACCTCCCCCCCCCCCCTCCCAACACAAACTGTTTACTGCAAAAACAATTATCTATAACTGGAAACATTTATCGCGCTCATATTTCCCATCAGGAGCGGATTTGTTCGGAAACAGCATTTTATGCAGCACACTACTCATGTGAAGAGGATTTTCCTCATAAACATACCGGATAGTCTCCTTCAGATGATGATCATTTCGGAAAAATATCTGGAGGTTGACGCTTTAGGAGGTGAAGGAGGTGGTGTTGAGAGCGCTCTTGGGGCTCCCTTGCTCTTATGGGGGCGTCGTGTGCAGTCAGTCGTGCTCTGTCGCACACCACCTGGCCTGGGTGTGTGTGTGGGGTCGTGGGTGTGTCGTTGGGGTCGTGGATGTAGTTACCTAGTTGTGCTTTCCGGGGTTGAGCTTCGTCTCTTTGGTCCCACCTCTTAACTGTCGATCAACTAATGTACATGTTGAGCCTATTGGGCTCTATCATATATGCATTTGAAACTGTATATGGAGTCAGCCTCCAACACATTTCTTTCTAATGCATTCCAATAATTAATTACTCTGACACTGAACAAATTGTTTCTAATATCTCTGTGGCTCATTTGGGCACTCAGTGTACTCCTGTGTTTAATAATCTGCCATTATCTACTCTCAATTCCCTTGAGAGGTTTGTATGTGGTAATCATGTCTCGCCTAATTTTTGTGTCTTCTAGCAACGTGAAGTGCAACACACACTGCTTTTCCTCGTAACTCATACCTGGTTGTTCTGGATATAATTGGGTTTTCGTTAGGTGGGTTTCAGAAGAGTGTGACACCAACTTCTTGATCCTTCTCTCAGTCCTAGAGAACTGAGTCATTTTTCCATTTTATGATGTGAGGTTTTGGTTATCATGTCCTTCATATCCTGAGTTGAGGTCCTTGACTCGGACTCACGAAGCACTTACGCAAGCACTTACGAAGCGTGTACATCTTTCCTCAATCTTTGACGGCTTTGGTTACATTTATTAAACAGTTTACAAGCATGAAAACTTGCCAATCAACTGTTGTTATTGTTATAAACAGCCTCCTGGTGCTTCGGAGCTCATTAACTGTTTAATAATTGTAAACAAAGCCGCCAAAGATTGAGATGTACAGGTTCGTAAGTGCTTGCGTAACTGCTTCGTGAATCTGGCCCCTTGGCACACTAACAAGGAACTCGTTGGCACCCTAAAATTAAGTCATTGACACCCTTAAAAATTAGATCTTTGGCAATATAGCAAAATTGTCGTCATTGGGATAACACAAGGTCGCAGGGCATACAATGAGACGTCATTATAATGCATTTTATTATAATGTATTCCTCGTCAAGCCTCGCAGACAGGTCCCCTCATGCCCTTACTCATGAATACAATGATTTGCTGGGGAATGTTGGATGATTTATGAGTTAAAATTAATATAATATATTAGAATATAAAGAGCAAGGATGCAATAAAATAGGATGTTATGGGTGAACATTTAATTCCCGGATTAAGTTGGCTAAAGTTCAATAACTGATTTTGAAGGACAGACGTTTAATAACTGATTTTGAAGGGCAGACGTTCAATAACTGATTTTGAAGGGCAGACGTTCAATAACTGATTTTGAAGGGCAAACGTTCAATAACTGATTTTGAAGGGCAAACGTTATAACTACATATGAAGGGCCAACAAGTGGGAACGGAAATTGAAGAGAAAACCTGTGATAACTTGTGTTTTTTCAAGTGCAAGCAAGCTTTAAGTTGCTGTGTGTGTGCTGTCATAAATCAGGGCGAGTGGGGGCCATCTGGGGCCAGCAGGACCCCACTCAGGAAGTGGAGGGGGGTCCATGGGGTCCCTGGGGTCCCTGGGGTCCCTAGGGTCCCTGGCCCTCTGCTCTGATTGATGCAATATTGCTCTGTCACCGCCACCATAAATTTCTTGTCAATATTTTAAGCTGCTCATCCATGAATTATTGTCAACACGCGCAGGCAGTTTAGGATTTTCACTTTCAGTAGAGAACCTCTGACTAGTGAGATTATTCAATAAATCCCTGAATTATATGTTTAACAGATCTGTAACCCTGTCCATGGAGGACAGAAGAAAATGTATATATGCTGGTTAGCATTGTAAATGTCTGGCCACGTCTGTGGTAGAAAATAATGTTAAAAAAAAGTACAATGGCTTACTGACGGGAGAAGAGGGAACTGATAGTGATAACGGTAATTAGCATCAATGTATAGTGATATAGAGCTGGTGATAATAGTGGTTGTCATGCAGGTTCTGGACCAAGATGGACATAAACATCAATACTAGTAAAGTGTGGGATTAGTGTTCCTTAATTATACATTCCATGCTGCCTTGTCCATGTAAACAATGTGTGTCTGGGGGTGTATTTGTCTATGTACGTCTTCACGGGTGTGTCTCGTACGTCCTCGTGTGTGTATTTGTCTCAATACGTCTTGGAGGGTGTATGTGTCACAATACGTCTTGGAGGGTGTATGTGTCACAATACGTCTTGGAGGGTGTATGTGTCACAATACGTCTTGGAGGGTGTGTTTGTCACAATACATCTTGGAGGGTGTATGTGTCACAATACGTCTTGGAGGGTGTATGTGTCACAATACGTCTTAGAGGGTGTATGTGTCACAATACGTCTTGGAGGGTGTATGTGTCACAATACGTCTTGGAGGGTGTATGTGTCACAATACGTCTTGGAGGGTGTATGTGTCACAATACGTCTTGGAGGGTGTGTTTGTCACAATAAATCTTGGAGGGTGTGTCACAATACGTCTTGGAGGGTGTGTTTGTCACAATACATCTTGGAGGGTGTATGTGTCACAATACGTCTTAGAGGGTGTGTTTGTCACAATACATCTTGGAGGGTGTATGTGTCACAATACGTCTTAGAGGGTGTGTTTGTCACAATACATCTTGGAGGGTGTGTCACAATACATCTTGGAGGGTGTATGTGTCACAATACGTCTTGGAGGGTGTATGTGTCACAATACGTCTTGNTGTTGTTTGTTCCAGGTGTGAACTACATTCAGTGTGTTTTTTCAGCGTTAAAATTCATCTTCAGTTCGTTAGAACAATTTCTAAAGGTGTGGAAAGCAGATTGTTACCTAGTTGTGCTTGCGAGGGTTGAGCTCGGCTCTTTCGGCCCGCCTCTCACCTGTCAATCAATCAACTGATTTTGTTCCCCCCCCCGCACGCACGCACAAGGGGACACAGGTGGAAACTGAGTGCCCAAATGAGCCACAGAGATATTAGAAAGAACTTTTTTAGTGTCAGAGTGGTTGACAAATGGAATGCATTAGGCAGTGATGTGGTGGACGCTGACTCCATACACAGTTTCAAGTGTAGATATGATAGAGCCCAGTAGGCTCAGGAAACTGTACACCTGTTGATTGAGAGGCGGGACCAAAGAGCCAGAGCTCAACTCCCGCAAGCACAACTAGGTGAGTACACACACACACACACACACACACACACACACACACACACACACACACACACACACACACACACACACACCATTCCCCCTACCCACCCCCTCCCTCCCTCCCTCCCAGGAAGCAGCCCGTGACAGCTGACTAACTCCCAGGTACCTATTTACTGCTAGGTAACAGAGGCATCAGAGTGAAACAAACTCGACCCATTTGTTTCTGCCATCACCGGGGATCGAACCCAATGCACCTGTGTCGCTCTATCGGGGAAATGCAACTAGAACATGACCTATATTTACACCGTAAACTCCGCCTATGGCAATAACAAGATCACTTAAAACGATGCAATTAACCGTATCCTTCAAGTGCCTGTGTTAATTGGCTTGTACCGTTTTCATGTGTTATAACACCGTCTTATGACGTAATTACTGTTTTGTCTTCATGTAATATATATATAAATATTTGTGTAATAGGCAGCTGGCGTTCATTGAAATATGTTTGACCACATTGGTGGTGGTTGTTAAAGATTCGCTGCTTGAAACAAAAAGTTCCAAGTAGCACGGGCTATGGTGATCCCGTATAGTGCCTTATTGGTGGTGGTGGTGGTGGTCTTATAGTGTAGCCTTTCTTTGTTTCTATATTCTTAGTATCAAGAATAGTATCCCAGACATGAGTTAGTTTACTGTGGAGTCTCCGAGGGATGTGTTAGTTTACTGTGGAGTTTCCGAGGGATGTGTTAGTTCAGAGTGATGTATACCATTGATCTTTATGCTAACTGGTTTAACATAAAGATCAATGGTATACATTGTGTAAACTCAGTATCAGTCAGATGTTTTCAGACATTGAAGATATAATCCTGTTTTTGTTCATTAATATATTTGTTACAAATGTGTCGCAAATCTCACCCACGATACCTTTACTAAATGAACCTTTGCTTGTTCTAATGAACTAAGTACATATTATGGTACAGTTGTATTAAAACAAGTATTTTAGTGATATATATATATATATATATATATATATATATATATATATATATATATGTTTATATCGGAGTGCTTGTAAACAATTTTATATAATTTTGTTGGGGATTTATTGTTGTTTAAGATTCGCTACTTGGAACAAAATGTTCCAAGTAGCACGGGCTATGGTGAGCCCGTAGTGGACTTGTCTGGCACAGGAGCGGGGCAAGTAGCACGGGCTATGGTGAGCCCGTAGTGGACTTACCTGGCACAGGAGCGGGGCAAGTAGCACGGGCTATGGTGAGCCCGTAGTGGACTTACCTGGCACAGGAGCGGGGCAAGTAGCACGGGCTATGGTGAGCCCGTAGTGGACTTACCTGGCACAGGAGCGGGGCAAGTAGCACGGCTATGGTGAGCCCGTAGTGGACTTACCCGGCACAGGAGCGGGGCAAGTAGCACGGGCTATGGTGAGCCCGTAGTGGACTTACCTGGCACAGGAGCGGGGCAAGTAGCACGGGCTATGGTGAGCCCGTAGTGCTTTCTCTCGCTGTTCCGGATGGAATGTCATCGCTCCTGACTCTTGGAGTGATATCTGTTCGCTCCTAACTGAGTGATTCACCTCTGATTGGACAATTTCCCATACCTCGAGATGACCTGAAAATCTTAGCTATGTTGCAGGAAGAATATAATCCGTCACGGAGTGACAATTAGGCGAGACAGAGAGACGTTCGAAGTGTTGATCGTCAAGTACTTTATTGACCAAACTGCCTCGTTTAGGGGGCCTTTAATGGCTGTGTTTTCATCCGGCCGGTGATGGTCTTGTGTTTGGCATCGTTCGTTAAATGGCCCGGTGCAGCTTGTTGATTTCGGTCAGCAATTAGAGCAACGACGAGAATTGTGTTTAGGTCGGTGATGGTTCTGTCGGTAATTGGGGCGCTCCACTCCTCGCTGGCGATGGCTGTTCAAGCTGTCATTCATATTCCTCCGGCAGATATTGCCCGGCATGTCAGCTGTGATGGTGGTGATGCTTGCTCTTGCAAGGATGCTCGCTGTGGGGATCAACATTGCACACGCCAAATGATTTTTCAACTACGTTCATCATTGAGCTCCCTGCCACAAACTTCCACTAAGCTCACCATGAGTACACCACTAAGCTCACCATGAGCACACCACTAAGCTCACCATGAGCACACCACTAAGCTCACCATTAGGATGCCACTGACCTCACCATCAGTAACTCTTCTGACAGTAAACAAAACCCTTGAAATAGAGGAAATGTCGTCTGTGCCTTCACCTGGCCACTTGGGCACTGTCAGCCCCAACGAACTCAATATATAGACAAGACAAAGCTCCTTTCATGACGCCTAATAATGCACAATCAACAAAGCCTTATCAAGGAACATGTAGTCTTTACACATAACCAGACAATCACGAAATATTACCACGAACACCAAAATATCGACAAGTACAGCGACAATGGAAGACTCGACATTGAGACAATGAGAGTTACAATAAGCGAAGCAAAGGCGCCAGAGGCGAGCACCAGCGGGCACCGATGGTGGCGGTGATCCAGATAAATGACTTGGGATTCTCCCGGATTCTCTGCAGCTGTGCTTCACGAACGCTCTCAGTGTCGTGCCTGGTTTTCCCTTCTCACCACCTAGCCCCTGTTCACGAGCTCCGCTATCCACCTCCTGGGCCGTGAACCACCACCACATCCATTCCCCAACACCCACCAACATCAACACCCGCCAACATCCATCAACATCAACACCCGCCGCATCGTTCTCTTGCGCCGTGACGTCACATTGACGCAGCATTGCCTATAAATTGGTCTTGTTCTATTCTCAATTGTGTGGTCACAGCATTATTGCTATCGCGTTAACTGGAGTGTTGTTCTGTCATTTAGGATGTTACGGCTTAATTGGAGATGTTGCTGCGTGATATTGAATTGTTGCTCAGTAGTTTAAAAGATTTATTTGGTGACTAATTTACGCGGGAACGGAAGTGCTTGAAGCTTGGTGGGAATCAGTGAGTTTGTGGATATGTCCATTACCAGGAGGCTCGTCTCCTGATCCACCACCAGGAGGCTCGTCTCCTGATCCACCAGCAGGAGGCTCGTCTCCTGATCCACCAGCAGGAGGCTCGTCTCCTGATCCACCAGCAGGAGGCTCGTCTCCTGATCCACCAGCAGGAGGCTCGTCTCCTGATCCACAACCAGGAGGCATCGTCTCCTGATCCACCACCAGGAGGCTTCGTCTACTGATCCACCACCAGGAGGCTTCGTCTCCTGATCCACCACCAGGGGGCTAGTCTCCTGATCCACCACCATGGGGCTAGTCTCCTGATCCACCACCAGGAGGCTAGTCTCCTGATCCACCAGCAGGAGGCTAGTCTCCTGATCCACTACCAGGAGGCATCGTCTCCTGATCCACCACCAGGAGGCTTCGTCTACTGATCCACCACCAGGAGGCTTCGTCTCCTGATCCACCACCAGGGGGCTAGTCTCCTGATCCACCACCATGGGGTTAGTCTCATGATCCACCACCAGCAGGCTAGTCTCCTGATCCACCACCAGGAGACTAGTCTCCTGATCCACCAGCAGGAGGCTAGTATCCTGATCCACCACCAGGAGGCTAGTCTCCTGATCCACCACCAGGAGGCTAGTCTCCTGATCCACCACCAGGAGGCTAGTCTCCTGTTCCACCAGCAGGAGGCTAGTCTCCTGATCCACCAGCAGGAGGCTAGTATCCTGATCCACCACCAGGAGGCTAGTCTCCTGATCCACCACCAGGGGGCTAGTCTCCTGATCCACCACCAGGAGGCTAGTCTCCTGATCCACCACCAGGGGGCTAGTCTCCTGATCCACCACCAGGAGGCTTCGTCTCCTGGTCCACCACCATGGGGCTAGTCTCCTGATCCACCACCAGGAGGCTAGTCTCCTGATCCACCACCAGGAGGCTAGTCTCCTGATCCACCACCAGGAGGCTAGTCTCCTGATCCACCACCAGGAGGCTAGTCTCCTGATCCACCACCAGGAGGCTAGTCTCCTGATCCACCACCAGGAGGCTAGTCTCCTGATCCACCACCAGGAGGCTAGTCTCCTGATCCACCAGCAGGAGGCTAGTCTCCTGATCCACCAGCAGGAGGCTAGTCTCCTGATCCACCACCAGGAGGCTAGTCTCCTGATCCACCAGCAGGAGACTAGTCTCCTGATCCACCACCAGGAGGCTCGTCTCCTGATCCACCACCAGGAGGCTAGTCTCCTGATCCACCACCAGGAGGCTAGTCTCCTGATCCACCACCAGGAGGCTAGTCTCCTGATCCACCACCAGGGGGCTAGTCTCCTGATCCACCACCAGGGCCTCGTCTTCTGATTATCCTCCTCCTGGGGCATTTCTAATCCTCTGTCAGTCAGGATTGGACTCTCTCTGTGATCTTCCTTCTCCCCCGCCCCCCATCTTTCCTCCTCGAGCTAAGTACTTGTGTTAAGCGCGGCTCAGAGGCAGGCCGAGGGCTAAACCTTGACTTTGTTCGGCTTTCAGGGACCAAATTCTCCCTCTGTGTTTCTTGGAAACTTTTAAAGAGTTCTGCTTTCCAAGACGCCTCGGGTTGATGGTCTGGGTTTGAGACGAGGTGTGATATTTTGTTCTCAAGAGTCTATAACCACTTGGCCAAGTTGCAAGGCAATGGAGGAAGATTTTACAAATGATCTTTACTCTCAAAAATTAGTTATCTCTAAACTTTGTGAAACCAGCATTCTAAAGAGATAACTTAAACCTAAAACTTGAAATTTAACGTAACTTAAAATTATCATGTTAACATTGGGGCCCTTTGCGATTCTGCCTGGACAGAATAGTAGTGTAGCAAATCATTAGAAGGAAGTCTCTACATGGGAAGGGAAGGGGTCAGGATAAGGATTTGGGATGGGCCGGGGGGAAAGGAATGGTGCCCAACCACCTGGACGTTCGGGGATTGAACGCTGACCTGCATGAAGCGAGACCATCGCTCTACCCTCCAGCCCAAGTGGTTGGGTGTTTCCACATGGGAAAGAATGCCTTCAAGAGCCCATGATTGCTCAACCATTCTTGGCCGCCATGACAGCTCATTCATCTAACACTTTCTGAAACTGTGTATCGGTCGTGGATCTTAGTCAACACCATTCACTGCAAAATCTCTAAATGAGAGGATATATAGAATTTAAAAATTCTGAGGCCTGCTGTACAATCCTGGAATCACAAAGAATTCATATGGTGTAATAATCTAACAGAGAACAAGCCACTGAGGGTAATAATTGACAATATTGCTACTTGTATCATAGTATCTACATGTTACTTCTAGCATAGTATCTACATGCTACTTGATGCAGCTCTTAGGGATAAACTTATAAACTCAATCTGCCGGCCTAACTGAGATGAGTGACAGGAACAAACCACTTAAAACTATACAATTTCCCTACAGCCACGTGGATGGTCAAGCAAGGCGAGGAAAGTACTGCTAAGGTTCCATCCAGATCTGGGGAGAAGGTGGAATACTTTGCACAAAGCACCAACACCACAACCTGTCCTTGCACCTCATGCTTCGTAATTTGAACACAGTCAACCACAGTGTCCAAATAACGGTGTGTTAATTACCACGGCAATAATGACGCGTTCTTAGACTAACGGTTATACCACTCGACAGGTTATGTGGATTTCTGTAGATCAAGCAATTTTAGATAAGCAAAAGACAATTTTAAGTGCTGCTCTCGTCAAATCAAGAATGGCTGTACACCAAGACATAGGTGGAAGACATCACAAAGCCAGATAAAAGCTGTAATGGTCAGGCGAATGACAGCATGAACTTTGGAATCTATGGCTCTCAACCCAACTGGAGCTGCCACCATGATGGTTACAATCTATGGCTCTCAACCCAACTGGAGCTGCCACCATGATGGTTACAATCTATGGCTCTCAACCCAACTGGAGCTGCCACCATGATGGTTACAATCTATGGCTCTCAACCCAACTGGAATGAGTAAAGAACTTACTGTATACCTATAGTCAGTATGTTACAACACGGTCTTACTGCGGGCTCACCATAGCCCGTGCTACTTGGAACTTTGTTCCAGGTAGTGAATCTTTAACAACAACAACGAAGGTGTTGTGAAACAATGAGAATGTCAGTACCAAATCTCCACCGGATGAAAATCCCCCCAATACCCCACCGATATCTTCAAAATCTTACTTTTGCATGATATTCCCAATCACTAAGTGTGCCAGGAATCACTATCTCAAGTATCAAGACAGCTGGAGTACAATGAGGCATCTTACGAATCATAATATGTCTCATATAGGCAAGATTGTTCTAAGATTGGGTCTGTGTGTGGCGTCATATAGTACCATCACCCAGCATCAGTCTTGACGTATATATTTTGATATAGTAATTATACATCTTAGAGATGCGATATTTCAACAAGAAACTGAGGCATCAAATAGAAATCTCGCACAAATATTTTCATATCCCAGTTAAACGAAGTTACTGATATATATATTAGGTAAATGAGTACATTATTAATTATGTTTTAAGAATTTAGTATAGTCGATCTCCGGGTTTACCTTCCGTCTAATTAAAGTTGACTTATTCCAATTAATAATTCCATAATTATTAAGAGATAAAAAATGGAATACAAATTACGATATATTTAATACCAATTGTAATTAATAGAAATGAAATGGGAAGATTAGAATTGAAGAAACATTTGTTAGCAAAATATTTAACAGATAATCTTTAGAAGAAAATGTGAATTATATATATTTATGGGTTCCAAGAGAAGTACTCGTCTCATCTTCCCGATAAGATCTACAAGATCTACTTGTGGAGTTCAAGCCGAATCGACGACGATAATTTCAAATGGGATTGCTTTTTCATGCATGCAAAGTAAAAAAAAAATCCCCACTATATATTCAGATCGTGAGGGAAAGTCCCGCTGGGCATTGAACCAGGACCCAGATTTCAGTTCCGTCCGGTTAAGGGAATATTTACCCGCTCACTATTGCCACGATAAAACGTAAACAAACCCGAGGGGCTACGGGCCTATGCGGCCGCCTCCACCGAAGGGGAAAGCTTTTTATATTGATATTCATTTGTTTTATTCATTTTTACATTCGTATTGTTCATTTGATGCTATCACGCTATTGTGTAATGTTACACTTCGTTATATTGTATATAAAAAAATAATTATGGTCTTGAGAGTCGCAGACTATCTTGATTAATTTTGTTATTTTTGCTGGAAATTAAAGTTTTTCTCGAGATATTAAGATAATTATTATTAAAATTACAATTAATCTTGAAGATGATGATCATGATGAAGATGGTGATAATTATATTGTGTAAAATGTTTGATTACCTATATGGTGTGGACACAATCAATATATAATTGACCTTTAATAAAATATATAATTATTCTCGGTGAGGGGCACTATTCTGATATACAACAAGGTATATTGTGATATTAATAAGCAGCAAGATTAATAATCAGATAAAATTTGTATATTTAATGAACACTGTTCAACCCCTTTCCCGCCACCACAAGGACGGTTCACACCCCACCCCCTCTCACGAGAGTTTACACCCCCCTCTCACGAGAGTTTACACCCCCCTCTCACGAGAGTTTACACCCCCCTCTCACGAGAGTTTAACCCCCCTCTACACGAGAGTTTACACCCCCCTCTCACGAGAGTTTACACCCACACAGAGTTCCCCCCTCTCACGAGAGTTTAACCCGGAGTTACACCCCCCCTCTCACGAGAGTTCACCCCTTACGAGGGTTCACCCCCCCACGAATTCCCCCCTCAGAATTCCCTAGAGTCCCCCCACGGATCCCCCACGATCCCCTCCAGGGTCCCTAGAAGTCCCCCCGACCCCCTTAAGTCCCCCCCCTCAAGTTCCCCCCAGGATTACCCCTAGAAGCACCCCCCACGGATTACCCCCAGGTTACCCCCCCACGAACCTAGTCCCCACGAGTCCCCCCGTCACGACCCCCTAATCCCCACGAGAGTTCACCCCCCCCCATTCCCCCCTCACGAGAGTTCACCCTCACGGCACCCCCCCGTACGGTTCACCCGTCCAGAGTTCACCCCCCCTCCAGTACCCTCACGAGAGTTCACCCCCCCTCTCACGAGAGTTCACCCCCCCCCTCACGGGTTACCCCCCCTCACGAGGCCCCCGTCAATACCCCCCTAGCCCCCCCCAGGTCCCCCCACGGGTCCCCCCAAGCACCCCCTAATTCCCCCCCAAGAGTCCCCAATCCCCCCTACAATTCCCCCTTCGAGTCACCCAGAATTACCCCCCCCCGTCACGAGGCCCCCCTAAGACCCCCCCTCACGAATCACCCCCCCCCTCACAGTTCCCCCCTCACGAGAGTTCACCCCCCCCACAGATTACCCCCGTCACGAGAGTTCCCCTCACGAGTCCCCCCCCTCTCACGAGAGTTCACCCCCCCCCAGTCCCCCTCACGAGAGTTACCCTCCGATTCACCCCCCCCTCCATTCACTCGAGAGTACCCCCTCGATTCACCCCCCCTCACGTCACCCCCACGATTCACCCCCCCGGGACAGGTTCACCCCCTCCCCCGGCATGCACCGCTCCACCCACACACACACAAAGTACCCAGGGTTCGCATCCCAAGAGGCGCTAAACCAGAAGAGTTTTTACCAGGGCGTGAGAGCCACTTTCGGAATTTGAAAGTGGCTTCGTCCTTCTGGGAAAACGTTAGAGAGAGTTTGCTGTATAATTCCACTAACTTCGCTCGTTCCGTGTTCCATTAATGACAAACAGTTGCTGGAGAAGATCTCTACCATCTTACGCAAGACGCAAGTGGTTCGTATAAGATATGATATATAAGGCCTTAGAACAAATGGTTTATTGCAGGCGAGGAAGGTCACAATAACGGGGCTGAAGATATGTTGACCAGACCACACACTAGAAGGTGAAGGGACGACGACGTTTCGGTCCGTCCTGGACCATTCTCAAGTCGATTGTGAATGGTCCAGGACGGACCGAAACGTCGTCGTCCCTTCACTTTCTAGTGTGTGGTTTGGTCAACAAATGGTTTGTTCTCCAACACGTATTATTAAAGAGATATTTTCTGGAGCTCTTTGAGTCAAGAGATGAGAAGATGTTTAGGCTTGTTTAGGCTCCTGTGCCAGGCAAGTCCACTACGGGCTCACTATAGCCCGTGCTACTTGTCACTACGGCTCACCATAGCCCGTGCCCGTGCTACTTGGAACTTACTGTTCCGCGTAGCTGAATCTAAATCAACAGCCTGACTGCCTCGGACACATTTACCTGGAGAGCCACTGTCATATTGTTTAGCAACATCTGCAGTCCTGGAGAGAGAGGCTAGGCTAGTGGAACATCATTCCACCGCTCAGGTCAGCGTAGTTGAGTCATTAACGTACACACTATTCCACTGGGTAGTTATGGTAATCTCCAGACTCATCAAGTGGGGTTCTATTATATACTTTATCTTATATATATCTATTTTATATATTTATCTATTATATACTTTAAAGTTCGCCAAGATTATTTTGTATCACAAGATGGTCTTCAGTAGGTAGAGACAGAGCAAGTTAAACATGTGTTTTATAAATTCAATAAATCGATACTTGCGTAATATTAGGCAAATATATAGAACGAATACTGAGATAATAATAATTAAAATTTTTTATTAAAACCGTATATTAGGCTACCACTCGGCTCATATCAACACGGGAACCCCAGTGAGTTTAATAGGCTATTGAATAATTAAGTGATCAAATATTTATCTTACCAGTCTCGATATCATGCAGGTCGGAGTCAATCCCCGACCGTCCAAATGGTGGGCACCATTCTTTTCCCCTCCGTCCCATCCCAAATCCTTATTCTGACCCCTTCCCAGTGCTATATAGTCGTAATGGCTTGGCGCTTTCCACCCTGATA
>WNGS01007182.1:6826499-6844996 GCA_020271785.1 Procambarus virginalis
GGGAGGGAAGGAGAGAGTGTGTGTGAGAGTGAGTGAGTGAGTATGGTTTGACTTCTCTCATACATTATACTTCTCCTCTCCACTTCTGCCTGTGCCTGAATATTTCTGATTTTGCTTCTTGTTTGTCTCATTGTGAATTCACATTCAATGTCAACTTATGGTTTTGATGTAGCACGTTGGCCAAGTCATCCGCCACCTCCTTGAGCACTAGTCCAACATGAGATGGAATCCACATGCATTTCACACTATGACCTTTCAGCTGTATTTCAGTTATTCTTTTCTTACAATCCTCAACTATGGACATGAAGACTGGGTTTCGACTGTTTAAGGACTCCAGTGCTCTTCAGCTATCGACAAATACAAAAACATTTTTGTCGTCATGACGTACTTCCTCCAAACATGCCAGAATGGCCTGCAGTTCAGCTTGTGTGGATGATATATAATTACTAAGCCGGAGTTCAATTATCCTGTCCACAGTCCCAAACTCCGTATATTCCCTTATTAGGACACCACACCCTGCCCTGCCATCCTCCGCCACCGACCCGTCGCAATATACATGTAAACTGTTGCCTCTTGGTAACCGAGATATCATGCTTCCATACAAACACAGTAATTGTCCCGGTTCATGATGAATCTCTTTCACCTTGAGGGGTACAATTTCGACGTCTATTTTCTGTACTTCCATGGAGCAGACCTATTACACTGTCGAGAGGGTTTACAGCAGTCAAGTACATCGTATTCCCTGAGGTCATGAGCTAATCCCCTCGTGTAGCGTGTCTCCCTCAGTTTCCTGGAAGTGTGTACGTCACTCAGGCAGGTCTGAACGCTCTCAAACAGCTTATTCCCTCCTTTTCTCCGCATGAAACGAATAGATACTCTAGTGTTAATGTCACGGACTCTATCACACACACTCTGTAAATTTAATTCCATTCTCATTATTTCAATCATTGCATTTCTTTGACATCCAAGAATAATCCTCATAGCCTCGTTCTGTATCAGCTCTATTTTTTAAGTGTGCCTTGGCCTGTGTAAGACAAAACGGGTGCTGCGTAGTCTATCAGGGACCGAACAGTGCTTATGTATAACATCCGTAAGATAGGTACCCCAACATCAGCACCAGAAAAAGCCAGTGCTTTTAGAGGATGCAGACGGGCTGATAAGGTGCTGATATGATTTATTTCAGCATTTTTACTCATGTGTATCCAACATACATGCCCAGATACTTGTACTTCTGAACACGGCTCAGTTCCACACCATTTAAAGTGTTATATTTCTTCGTTTCCTATACTCATATTTGGTTTTGTCTGCATTTATAACTAAGCCTAAATGGGAAAATTAATCTGAAAGGCAGCGATCACAGCAGTGAGTCTGATCTCTGGTTAATGGTGAGTTAATGGTGATGTTCATCCCTCCTGTCCCCCCCTCCCCCCCTGGCGGGGTCCCGTCCCCTATTCCCGGCACCACAGACGACCCAGGATGGATTGACTGGGCACGCGGCCAGAGGCACCCTTGTACCTTCGGCGTATCTGATCCATTCATCGTAGGGACTCGTGTCCGCTCCTCCTCTTCACGATCATCTCCACCCAGTCATGTAGCCCACTCAGCTAAGAACTGATAACAACATTCCTGCTCTAAGATCTGATATTTCCAGGTCATCTTCCAATAATGATAGTACATATAGCTACTATTTGGTAGAATATAGTTACTAAAACACACAAACTAGCCTGTTCATAACGTAACAAGCAATTCAAGGCCAAGTTTACACTGTCATGTCTAATATAGTTCATATATGTACTATACTAGACCTCGGAATGTTTAAATATGGTTTTCTGGCTTATTTTTTTAAATAATGGAAGCTGCTTCTGGAAACTTTCCTTATTAAGGTCCTCAATAGCTCGGTCGATAGAGCTTCGACCTCACATGTAAGGGGTTCACAGTTCGAGTCTCCTAGAACACAGGTGAATGGAATTGCTTAATTTTTTGTTTTTGGCCTTTAAAAATTATTATTAGTAGAAGACATGAAAATTTGGTGGCGGCATCGGTCCATTTTAAATGTTCTATCGCGTAGTTGTTCTTGTTATCTTGAGGTTATCTTGAGATGATTTCGGGGCTTTAGTGTCCCCGCGGCCCGGTCCTCGACCAGGCCTCCACCCCAGGAAGCAGCCCGTGACAGCTGACTAACACCCAGGTACCTATTTTACTGCTAGGTAACAGGAGTATAGGGTGAAAGAATATACAACTACAACATAGTTGTTCTATCACGTAGTTGCTGCTAGTAATGGGTTAGGAGGATGGGCCGGATTTTTCACGATGTTAACATGTCTCTTTGGTTTTAAATATTTCGTAAGTGTAAACACACTTTTGCCAGAGAAACGTAAATGTAAAAAATAATTAATTCTTAAAGCAGGTTTTAATGAATTTGTACAAAACGGCTTCTTAAGTATATTTAAAAATTAATTAAATTTCCTCACATTTTTCTCCTTTTAAGACTAGTTAAATATAACTACTTTAAACGCTTTGGTACAATTTTTGTTGCTCGATATTGAGCACCAAAGTTGGCATTGATCATTTTCAAGGAGTGATTAAAAACGGTTTACAATTTTCCGATGATTAATGATTTATGATTTCTATGATTTCTATCTATTGATGATAATGATTAATGATTTCTTGTTTAAGACTTGTATCCCTTTGACTCGTGCTCTTGTATCTTGCTTGAACTGGAAGAAGAGTTCTCCAAGGTGAAGAAAAATAAATAACTGTAGAACGTATTACATTTATTATAAAATGAATAATTTAGTAGTGAACTGTGTGGAATGAGAATGACCCGTAATACGCTATTGGCTATACAGTCTCAAGGAGTTGTTAACTAGGCTTCAATTCATCACTAACTACCTGAGCTTATTGTTCATCTACCTTCATCACCTCTAGTTCATCATGTTTCTTGTCGTGTGTTGTTTGTTCCAGGTGTGAACTACATTCAGTGTTTTTTTCAGCGTTAAAATTCATCTTCAGTTCGTTAGAACAATTTCTAAAGGTGTGAAAAGCAGATTGTTACCTAGTTGTGCTTGCGAGGGTTGAGCTCTGCTCTTTCGGCCCGCCTCTCACCTGTCAATCAACTGATTTTGTTTTCCACACACGCACGCACAAGGGGACACAGGTGGAAACTGAGTGCCCAAATGAGCCACAGAGATATTAGAAAGAACTTTTTTTAGTGTCAGAGTGGTTGACAAATGGAATGCATTAGGAAGTGATGTGGTGGAGGCTGACTCCATACACAGTTTCAAGTGTAGGTATGATAGAGCCCATTAGGCTCAGGAAACTGTACACCAGTTGATTGACGGTTGAGAGGCGGGACCAAAGAGCCAGAGCTCAACCCCCGCAAGCACAACTAGGTGAGTACACACACACACACACACACACACACACACACACACACACACACACACACACACACACACACACACACACACACACACACACCCACCCACCAGGAAGCAGCCCGTGACAGCTGTCTAACTCCCAGGTACCTATTTACTGCTAGGTAACAGGGGCATCAGAGTGAAACAAACTCGACCCATTTGTTTCCGCCATCACCGGGGATCGAACCCAATGCACCTGTGTCGCTCTATCGGGGAAATGCAACTAGAACATGACCTATATTTACACCGCAAACACCGCCTATGGCAATAACAAGATCACTTAAAACGATGCAATTAACCGTATCCTTCAAGTGCCTGTGTTAATTGGCTTGTACCGTTTTCATATGTTATAACACCTTCTTATGACGTAATTACTGTTTTGTCTTCATGTAATATATATATAAATATTTGTGTATAGGCAGCTGGCGTTCATTGAAATATGTTTGACCACATTGGTGGTGGTTGTTAAAGATTCGCTGCTTGAAACAAAAAGTTCCAAGTAGCACGGGCTATGGTGATCCCGTATAGTGCCTTATTGGTGGTGGTGTTGGTCTTATAGTGCAACCTTTTTGTTTCTATGTTCTTAGTATCAAGAATAGTATCCCAGACATGTTAGTTTACTGTGGAGTCTCCGAGGGATGTGTTAGTTTACTGAGGAGTTTCCGAGGGATGTGTTAGTTTACTGTGGAGTTTCCGAGGGATGTGTTAGTTTACTGTGGAGTCTCCGAGGGATGTGTTAGTTTACTGTGGAGTCTCCGAGGGATGTGTTAGTTTACTGTGGAGTCTCCGAGGGATGTGTTAGTTTACTGTGGAGTCTCCGAGGGATGTGTTAGTTTACTGTGGAGTCTCCGAGGGATGTGTTAGTTTACTGTGGAGTCTCCGAGGGATGTGTTAGTTCAGAGTGATGTATACCATTGATCTTTATGCTAACTGGTTTAGCATAAAGATCAATGGTATACATTGTGTAAACTCAGTATCAGTCAGATGTTTTCAGACATTGAAGATATAATCCTGTCTTTGTTCATTAATATATTTGTTACAAATGTGTCGCAAATCTCAGCCACGTTACCTTTACTAAATGAACCTTTGCTTGTTCTAATGAACTAAGTACATATCATGGTACAGTTGTATTAAAACATGTATTTTAGTGACATATATATATATATGTATATATCGGAGTGCTTGTGAACAATTGTATTTAATTTTGTTCGGGATTTATTGTTGTTTAAGATTCGCCACTTGGAACAAAATGTTCCAAGTAGCACGGGCTATGGTGAGCCCGTAGTGGACTTACCTGGCACAGGAGCGGGGCAAGTAGCACGGGCTATGGTGAGGCCGTAGTGGACTTACCTGGCACAGGAGCGGGGCAAGTAGCACGGGCTATGGTGAGCCCGTAGTGGACTTACCTGGCACAGGAGCGGGGCAAGTAGCACGGGCTATGGTGAGCCCGTAGTGGACTTACCTGGCACAGGAGCGGGGCAAGTAGCACGGGCTATGGTGAGCCCGTAGTGGACTTACCTGGCACAGGGGCGGGGCAAGTAGCACGGGCTATGGTGAGCCCGTAGTGGACTTACCTGGCACAGGAGTGGGGCAAGTAGCACGGGCTATGGTCAGCCCGTAGTGGACTTACCTGGCACAGGAGCGGGGCAAGTAGCACGGGCTATGGTGAGCCCGTAGTGGACTTACCTGGCACAGGAGCGGGGCAAGTAGCACGGGCTATGGTGAGCCCGTAGTGCTTTCTCTCGCTGTTCCGGATGGAATGTCATCGCTCCTGACTCTTGGAGTGATATCTGTTCGCTCCTAACTGAGTGATTCACCTCTGATTGGACAATTTCCCATACCTCGAGATGACCTGAAAATCTTAGCTATGTTGCAGGAAGAATATAATCCGTCACGGAGTGACAATTAGGCGAGACAGAGAGACGTTCGAAGTGTTGATCGTCAAGTACTTTATTGACCAAACTGCCTCGTTTAGGCGGCCTTTAATGGCTGTGTTTTCATTCGGCCGGTGATGGTCTTGTGTTGGCATCGTTCGTTAAATGGCCCGGTGCAGCTTGTTGATTTCGGTCAGCAATTAGAGCAACGACGAGAATTGTGTTTAGGTCGGTGGTGGTTCTGGCGGTAATTGGGGCGCTCCACTCCTCGCTGGCGATGGCTGTTCAGGCTGCCATTCATATTCCTCCGGCAGATATTGCCTGGCATGTCAGCTGTGGTGGTGGTGATGCTTGCTCTTGCAAGGATGCTCGCTGTGGGGATCAACATTGCACACGCCAAATGATTTTGCAACTACGTTCATCATTGAGCTCCCTGCCACAAACTTCCACTAAGCTCACCATGAGCACACCACTAAGCTCACCATGAGCACACCACTAAGCTCACCATGAGCACACCACTAAGCTCACCATTAGGATGCCACTGACCTCACCATCAGTAACTCTTCTGACAGTAAACAAAACCCTTGAAATAGAGGAAATGTCGTCTGTGCCTTCACCTGGCCACTTGGGCACTGTCATCCCCAACGAACTCAATATATAGACAAGACAAAGCTCCTTTCATGACGCCTAATNACACACACACACCCTACCTACCTACCTACCTACCTAAGCAAGGTGTGAAACCTAAGCTAAGAAACCAAAGAACCTAAGAAACCTAAGTAAGGAGGCATTTAGGACGCTTTACACTGCCTACGTGAGGCCAATCTTAGAGTATGCCGCCTCATCATGGAGTCCCCATCTGAAGAAGCATATAATGAAACTGGAAAAGGTTCAGAGGTTTGCAACGAGACTCGTCCCAGAGTACGAGGGATGGGGTATGAGGAGCGCCTAAGGGAACTGTGCCTTACGACACTAGAAAGAAGGGAGAGAGGGGACATGATAGGAACGTATGAAATACTCAGAGGGATTGACAGAGTGGACATAGACGAAATGTTCACACGGAATAGTAACAGAACGAGGGGACATGGATGGAAGTTGGAAACTCATATAAGTCACAGAGATGTTAGGAAGTTTTCTTTTAGCGTGAGAGTAGTGGGAAAATGGAATGCACTTAAGGAACAGGTTGTGGAAGCAAATACTATTCATAATTTTAAAACCAGGTATGATAGGGAAATGGGATAGGAGTCATTGCTGTAAACAACTGATGCTCGAAAGGCGGGATCCAAGAGTCAATGCTCGATCCTGCAGACACAAATAGGTGAGTACACTCACTCACGAGCCTCGTGGCGGAGTGGACAGCGTTCGGGGGGTCGCAGCCCTTATCAAATTTAAGGACCAGGGTTCGATTCCCCACCGAATTAGAAACAAATGACCATAGTTTCTTTCACCTGATGCATCTGCTCACCTATCAGTAAATAGGCACCTGGGGCTTAAAAGTTTACCACCACGGCTTCTATGTCTCGGAAACCATCTTTACACTCAACCAACCATCCCCGTTCCAGAAACGACAACAGTACATTCCAGAGACGAGCTGTAGCCGGCAGGAACGCGCTCGTACGCGCACCAGGAACGACCACGAGGCACCAAACACGACCTTCAGGAACGACCGTGGCAGTGTACCAGCTGCACGACTCTGTGTTACGACAAATATAATCTCGGATGATAGCCTTTAAGCCCGCGACCCGCAGAGAAATATGAGAAACTGAAATTTACAGTTTATGATCGTCTTGTTATAAAGAGGGTTGTGTGTGTAGTCGCCTAGTTGTACTCGTCTAGTTGTGCTTGCGGGGGTTGAGCTTTAGCTCTTTGGTCCCGCGCCTCAACCGTCAATCAACAGGTGTACAGGTTCCTGAGCCTATTGGGTTCTATCATATCTACACTTGAAACTGTGTATGGAGTCAGCCTCCACCACATCATTTCACTGTGTGTGTGTGTGTGTGTGTGTGTGTGTGTGTGTGTGTGTGTGTGTGTGTGTGTGTTTACTATTTGTGTCTGCAGAATCGCGCTATTAGCTCTTGGTCGCCGCCTAACTAATCTATTTTCTTCTATAACATCTACTACATATATTTCTCTTTAACACACACACACACACACACACACACACACACACACACACACACACACACACACACACACACACACACACACACACACACGGAAAAACCACATTTGAAGAATTGGAGAATGCTGATCGCGTTTTCGGCTCAGTTCACCTTCATCAGAGCAAGATAGTGAGCGAACTCACTCTCTATGTTCCTCTGATGTAATGTTTTTCGTAATGGTTATTATATCTTGCATTTTCAGTGATTTGAACTCGCTGTTGAAATCCATGGTCGCCACTAATGACCATCCCAGAATATTCGCTCGGCTTTAATTCAGGTGAATAATGAAAAGTATTATCCAAGACACATCATTAAGCAAACTAAATATATAAAATCGTACCTTCTCGTGTCTCCTTAAAGTCATTACTGTGAGGCAGATGGAGCCTCCAGTCCTTGGTTCTTGTGGGTTGTGCTTGTCTCCACTATCTGGCTCCTGAAACTCTTGCCAGGCCTTTGAAACCAAAGAAAACAGTGAGCTTCCTTTGACAGATCTCACGATCTGTCGGAAGATGATGGCTCTTGATGTGGCTTTGGCAGAGGAATAGTTAAAGAATCCGAGGCCCTACACTGCCTCAAGGTGCTCTCAGGTGAAGAGAGTTGTCTTGCAGAACAAATGAGAGGCAACAGCTGCAGTTCTGCAGAACTCAGAGCATCAACATCATCATAATAACGTGTTGCATATCTGCAATAATCATTGCATCAGGATGGAAATGGAGCCAGAGGCATGGTGAACCCCAAAAACGTGTTTTAACCTGTTGGGCAACGATATACTATAGGTAACCTAACCTGGGCTCAGAATGTTTGGTAATATGTTTATGGTTTGTGATGTGTGTATATGTACTGAACGGGGTGAGAATAGCTTGAGCTACCTCATCCCTTTGTGTGTATTTTACATCAATAAACTTATTTCAATTTCAATTTAACCTGGGATCCGCCTGAATTCACTAGGAGAGTTGAGGCACCCAGGCAGTCCAAGTTTTGACAAATTACAAACATTCACTCTGGCGCAGGTAACGCAACCCAGCAAACGACTTTATCGTGCTATTGTGACTTCCTGGTGTAGTTGAAGGGAGCGCAAGAACTCCATCTAGCTTGAGGAACTTGAGGTGTTTCCGGGGCTTAGCGTCCCCGCGGCCCGGTCGTCGACCAGGCCTCCTGGTTGCTGGACTTGCCTGCACCAGTGTGTTTGCGGGTAATTTGCAAAAACATGAATTGGCTGGCGATGAGTCACAACGTGGCTAAAGTATGTTGACCAGACCACACACTAGAAGGTGAAGAGACGACGACGTTTCGGTCCGTCCTGGACCATTCTCAAGTCGACTGTGAAGGGACGACGACGTTTCGGTCCGTCCTGGACCATTCTCAAGTTGACTGTGAAGGGACGACGACGTTTCGGTCCGTCCTGGACCATTCTCAAGTTGACTGTGAAGGGACGACGACGTTTCGGTCCGTCCTGGACCATTCTCAAGTCGATTGTCTTTCTCAAATTCTCAGTATCTCAGTTATTCTCAGTTTCTCATTCCCAAATGTAATATCTCGTCCCTGAGCTAATATCCCGTGCCTCTGATGGCGCCTCGTGCTTGGTAGTGCTTCGTCTCTCAAGGCGAGTATCTTCACCACTTCACGGAAGACTTGAGTGTGTGGAGGGCGCGTGATCCAGCCTCCATCCTGGGACACGAACTCTTTTGTCCTCATTTTGTGTTCTCGTTACTCGGCCTCGAGTGGTCGCTCCTCCAGACCAGTGGTGAATGTTGCTGCGTCTGAAGAACTCTTAACTTATATGAACATAAACAAATTTAGACTTGCACTCTCTCTCACACACTCACACACACACACACACACACACACACACACACACACACACACACACTCACACTCACACTCACACACTCACACTCACACTCACACACACACACACACACCGAGCTAGACAAGAGGATGAGAGTAGCCTCCCAAGGGTGACTCTTGCCTCTGAAAGCTCTCTCTCTGGTAACCAGGATTTTGCATAAACAATCCCTCTCAACCTATTCTTCCCTCTCGTGTTATTGTGATTTAACACGAGAGGAAGCAGAGGCTACACTATACAGAGGCTCTTGTTTACCAGCAGAGGCTACACTCTGTCCTTGTTTGAATAAATACATTTTGTATTTCTGTAGCACCACAGAAAAGCATAGAAGTCTTACTATTTTTTGGAATGATGAGTAGAATAAAGATAGTGGTTGGTGAGTAAGATGGTTAGCTTGTTTGTTTGGTGTTTGGTTGTTATATTAATGGTTGGTTGGTTGTGTGAATGGTTGACTGATTGTGTGAATGGATGGTTGTGTGAATGGTTGGCTGATTGTGTGAATGGTTGGTTGATTGTGTGAATGGTTGACTGTTTTGAGGCTTTGTTAGATCGTTGATTGATTGGTTGGGCAGTTGAAGGATTGATGGTGATTGGTTTCTTGGATGATTGGTTTGTTAGTTTAATAATTAGATGGTTGGCCCTTGTTTAAACTTCAATTAGCCAGAACCCACATAGCAATATATCATAATACAGGTTGGCTATCTGTCCCTTGAGTTTCTGACTGATTGGAGACATCTTAGAGCGCCGTTCTCACGTTCGACGGTTCGAGATTCTTTCAGACCCCTGAAATAAGTATTGTTTCCGGTCTAAGCGGTCATAAAGACCGGTAAATTGGAACAGTCGCCAATCATGACAAGGAAACCTGTCGAGGGAGACGGGTCAGTAATGGAGACGATCTGATAGACACTAAGACCGTCCTGATGGACTCTCTAAGAGAGCTCTGATGGACTCTCTAAGAGAGCTCTGATAGACTCTCTAAGATAGCTCTGATAAGACTCTAAGACCATCCTGACATTCGCCAATACGGAAGCCTCTATTGCGTGTTTAACATCTATATAAAAAACTCGTAAAACATTTTCTGGTTATCATTCCTGATATGCCTGAACAGCGTCCAAACGTTTATATATATATCACTTAACTAAAAAAAATTATATTGTTGTATGCAAATTATGTACTATTGTACATGGAATATAAATTTGAATTTAATTTTATATATTTTTAAATGTCGTGCATGATGTAAAATATATTTACAAAATGAACAGGAATTCCTAGCATTGTAATAAACTCTATATTCGGGTATATATAATATTATAACAATATAATATTGTTATATCATTAAACTAAATGGGTTGCCTGCTATGGCCGGGTTTTTCTCCCATATTTTATTTTACAAAATATGTAGATGTGCAGCAGGTGGATAGAAATGGATAGATTGTATGAGTAGATAGATTAATAAATAGATGGATAGATGGATAGGTGCATGGATAGTTGGATTGATTTCATTACATTGTACTTTCATTTTACGTGGAAAATATATACATATAAAACCATCAATATTCTCATAACATGATCAAAGTCCACCAGACATCACAGCGAAGTCAGTCAGGGACTAGATTCACGAAGCAGTTACGCAAGCACTTACGAACCTGGGGCCAGATTCACGAAGCTGTTACGCAAGCACTTACGAACGTGTACATCTTTCCTCGATCTTTGACACCTTTGGTTACATTTATTAAACAGTTTACAAGCATGAAAACTTGCCAATCAACAGTTGTTATTGTTATAAACAGCCTCCTGGTGCTTCGGAGCTCATTAACTGTTTAATAATTGTAAACAAAGCCGCCAAAGATTGAGAAAAGATGGACAGGTTCGTAAGTGCTTGCGTAACTGCTTAAAGAAGAATATCCAACTAGCCAATCACGTGACCAATCACGTGGTCAATCACATGACCTGAGTGGAACATTTGACCGCGGGTCAATATAACAGCTTCCACCTTGACAGTCGACCTTCAAGGTCAAGAAAGTTACCGGTAGTAATTAACAGAGGAAAATCCTGGGACCTCCCCGGTGGAGGCTAGGTAAAGCTTCTTAAGTAAACGTTATGACTGGCAGGTGGAGCTGAATTTTCTCAAAAGGAAAGAAGAAAAACATTTCTCAAAATTTTCTCTTTTCGCTGAGGGAAGAAAATAGGTGTACAAGCACCATATATTGTCGTAATCGTGTAGACAAAAATAAAGTAAATTTTAAACGCCGATATAATTGATAGTATTGATAGTAAAGGGAGCCGGTCGGCCGAGCGGACAGCACGCTGGACTAGTGATCCTGGGTTCGATCCCAGGCGCCGGCGAGAAACATTGGGCAGAGTTTCTTTCACCCTATGACCCTGTTACCTAGCAGTAAAATAGGTACCTGGGTGTTAGTCAGCTGTCACGGGCTGCTTCCTAGGGGGTGGAGGCCTGGTTGAGGACCGGGCCGCGGGGACACTAAAGCCCCGATATCATCTCAAGATAACCTCAAGATAGAAGCTACGAAGAGCATCAAGACAGTTTAGCCTCTACAAACCTCTGGAGATAACCTAGACAGAGTAATCAATCACATTTAGGGAGTGTAACCCAAAGTAGCATTTACTAATACAAAAAACAGATGGTGTAGTGAACAAATTATACCAGATAATAACCAACATATAACTACGCTTCTCTAACATATATCAGAATCAGTCAGATTATCAGTTTGATCAATACTGCAGTAATTGTTACCATTAAGGACAGCTTAAGTGGGCATATACCGTGTAAAGAAAACCTCTCCTTGCTCTGTTGTGAAGACCTGTTGCAATCTCTCTTTGAGTTCTTCACACACACCTCCTTGTCATTATCTTGTGTATATGTTCTTCCGTTTTCTCAGTTTGATCAATTGTTGTGCAGGCGATGAGTCACAATAACGTGGCTAAAGTATGTTGACCAGACCACACATTAGAAGGTGAAGGGACGACGACGTTTCGGTCCGTCCTGGACCATTTTCAAGTCCATTCACAATCGACTTGAGAATGGTCCAGGACGGATCGAAACATCGTCGTCCCTTCACCTTCTAGTGTGTGGTCTTGTCAACTTCATGAATTGTTCTTTCACATCCTCCTGATGTGGCTGTGGAGCAGTTTTGGTTGGGTCTTGGCTTTATTTGCTATGTCGTTTTTGCATTGTCTCTTCACTTATCTCCTCTCTGAGGTTTGCGTTCTTGGCCCACTGGAGCCTCCATCTGCTCTCTTGTGTTCTCTTATTTGTATAGTTCCTCCATGTTATTGAACTAAATTGCTTTGCTTCCTCATATTCCTGAGAGCACTGTGGATTCCTCTGTTGCTTTGTTTTTCTTATTTTGATCCGGAATGAACTTGTCTGCTGCTTCCTGCCACATCTGTGTGATATAGTCCATCATATCTTGCGCAGTCTTTTCTCGGAGTTCTGTTTCCCTGTGGTATTCCCATTAGGAATTCCCTCATCTCATCATAGTCACCTCTTCGGTTATCTTGAAGACATTCCCAGGATGGACGCGTTGCACAAGTTGATTTAAATTGGTGAACTACAAGGTGATCTAGGAGAAAGTGTTTCAAATTGAGTTCAATGCATCATACTCTCTTGACAGTTGCTTTGTCTCTTGATTGAAGGGAAGGGAAATCTCAGAGGAAAGCGCCAAGCCATTACGACTATATAGCACTGGGAAGGGGTCAGGATAAGGATTTCGGATGGGACGGGTGGGAGGAATGGTGCCCCAACCACTTGTGGACGGTCGGGGATTGAACGCCGACCTGCATGACGCGAGACCGTCGCTCCACCGTCCAGCCCTACCAAACATACATCTGACCAACCAACCAATCAACTAACGAACTAACAAACCAAACAGCTTGGCAACCAACCAATTAACGAACCAATCAATTAACGAACCAACCAATCAACTAACGAACGAACCCATTAACTAACGAGCCAATCAACTAACCAACCAGCAAATAATGCTTACCATCATACTAAATTGTCGAGTCCTGCTGCAAATGCTGTAATTATATTTGAAATTAATATTTTTACACTGCTGGAAAGTATACAATTTTGGATTGTTTCGAAATTAAGGGGTTAAAAGAGGCCAGTAATGAAGTATTGTATATAATTGGTTGAAAAGGTAACGCGATAATTAATTTGATTATATCAGACATTACTCACCCGAAATGCTGTACATAATTGGTTGAAAATGTGACTGGATGAATTAACCAAATTAGAGGCAATTACTGTTTCATGATTATTTTTAATTCTCGTGATAATTTAAAAATATTGTTATTATACATTTGCATAATTGTATTTATATTTTATTTCTTATTTTAATTAAATTCTGTGCGAGGTGATTGTATTACTATATTAATGACCTTCTTGTATTAGAGAATCATTACTTTATTGTATTCTGTATGTATGCTCTCCACGGAAGCAGAAACAAATGAGTAATGTTTCTTTCACCCTTATGCCCCTGTTCACCTAGCAGTAAATAGGTACCTGGGAGTTAGTCAGCTGTCACGGGCTGCTTCCTGGGGGTGTGTAACAGAACGGAGGTCTGGTCGAGGACCGGGCCGCGGGGAAGCTAAGCCCCGAAATCATCTCAAGATAACCTCAAGATAACCTCAAGATAACCATCTCTAAGGTTCATTAATAAGGAGGGAGGGAATTATCAGGGGGGGAAAGCGCCAAGCCATTACGACTATATAGCACTGGGAAGGGATAAGGATTTGGGATGGGACGGGAGGAAGGAATGGTGCCCAACCACTTGGACAGTCGGAGATTGAACGCAGACCTGCATGGACAGAGACCGTCGCTCTACCGTCCACTCCAAGTGGTTGGTCATTAATAAGGAGTAAATTGAGATTGAATTAGAGGAGGAAGAATGCATGTCTCACGGCTCAGCTAACAGGCAGCAGCTTCAGCCCTCGGCTGTAATGTGCTTTAAAAAAAGGAGAAAAGGTTGCAGGACATTCTTTATGCAAATCCCCGGTAAGTAGAGATGTTCCAGAGGCGACAGTCGCCCACGGGAGGCTCCTCTCATCCTGCCACTTCCTCTTGCTGTGTCTGCTCACCTAGTTGTGCTTGCGGAGGTTGAGCTCTGGCTCTTTGGTCCCGCCTCTCAACTGTCAATCAACTGGTGTACAGGTTCCTGAGCCTACTGGGCTCTATCATATCGACATTTGAAACTGTGTATGGAGTCAGCCTCCACCACATCACTGCCTAATGCATTACATTTGTTAACTACTCTGACACTTAAAAATTCTTTCTAACGTCTCTGTGACTCATCTGGGTACTAAGTTTCCACCTGTGTCCCCTTGTTCGTGTCCCACCGTGGTGAAGAGTTTGTCTTTGTCCGCCCTGTCAATTCCCCTGAGAATTTTGTAGGTGGTTATCATGTCTCCCCTTACTCTTCTGTTTTCCAGGGATGTGAGGTTCAGCTCCTTTAGCCTTTCCTCGTAGCTCATACCTCACTTCTCTAACCTTGTCTTGTGTTTAACCTTATTTCGTGTACTCACCTAGTTGTACTCGCCTAGTTGTGGTTGCGGGGGTTGAGCTCTGGCTCTTTGGTCCCGCCTCTCAACCGTCAATCAACTGGTGTACAGGTTCCTGAGCCTATTGGGCTCTATCATATCTACACTTTAAACTGTGTATGGAGTCAGCCTCGACACACACCTACGTGTGTGTGTGTGTGTGTGTGTGTGTACTCACCTATTTGTACTCACCTATTTGTGCTTGCGGGGGTTGAGCTTTGGCTCTTTGGTCCCGCCTCTCAACTGTCAATCAACTGGTGTACAGATTCCTGAGCCTACTGGGCTCTATCATATCTACACTTGAAACTGTGTATGGAGTCAGCCTCCACCACATCACTGCCTAATGCATTCCATCCGTTAACTACTCTGACACTGAAAAAGTTCCTTCTAACGTCTCTGTGGCTCATGTGGGTACTCAGTTTCCACCTGTGTCCCCTTGTTCGCGTCCCCCCAGTGTTGAATAGTTTGTCCTTGTCTACCCGGTCGATTCCTCTGAGGATTTTGTAGGTTGTGATCATATCTCCCCTTACTCTTCTGTCTTCCAGTGTCGTAAGGTGCATTTCCCGCAGCCTTTCCTCGTAACTCATGCCTCTTAGTTCTGGGACTAGTCTAGTGGCATACCTTTGGACTTTTTCCAGCTTCGTCTTGTGCTTGACGGCACAAGACGTCAAGCACAAGACGTCAAGCGCTTGACGGCACAAGATGTGTGTGTGTGTGTGTGTGTGGATACCTTCAATCCTAAGTTGGAGCAAATCCTGGTTATATACAAGCAGGCAGAGCTGCCACAAATGGAGTAAAGTCCTGGTGGAGTCCTGGTGTAAGTGGAGTGCCCCAGGTCTCTCTCCTCACACCTCTCTTGTTCACCATTGACACAAATGACTAAATGACTCAGACACAGGATTTAAAAGCATCATTTGCAGACAATAAATCAGTAAGACGGGAAATAAATTTCAAAGAAAACACAAGATTATTGGCTGATCCAGTTTAATACTGAAAAATATCAGGTTCTGAGCTTACGAAATATAGAGTTTCGAGGTATCAGCTGGACAGTGTTAGTTACGAAGTCTTAAGGAGAGAAGGACATAGACGTAATTATTAGCTTGGATTAAGAGAAAAAATATAAAAGCATAAATATTCGGAATAGAGCAAAGAGAAAACTGGCATTTATTTGTAAAAGAATTAGATAACGGCATCAAATAATTGTATTATTCTGCATATTCTTACCTTGTTATGGCTCGTTTAGATTATGCAGTTCAGCTTAGATCTCCATTCGATTGAATGGGTATAAATTCGGTAGAACACATACATAGAATAATGTCAAAGTTAATCCCAGGAATTACGAACCTTCCTAATGAAGAGAGATTAATAAAGATGATTATATATTCACTAAAATTACGAGGTGTAAGGGGCAGCATGACTGAAAAATGTAAATAAATGAAAGTGTATGAAGTTGAAAATAAGATTATAAAATACCGATAAAAATAGAATTCGAAACATATAAATTGGATCAGTTTCGATTTGTTCAACTGAGCGCTTAAGGTTTCCAATCTATACACAGCTACAGCACAACACAAACGTGATTGGTACACGTTGAACACAGGTCCCACTGATGGTTTTAGGGAGGGAAGGAGAAAGAGAGTGTGTGAGAGTGAGTGAGTGAGTATGGTTTGACTTCTCTTATACATTATACTTCTCATCTCCACTTCTGCCTGTGCCTGAATATTCCTGATTTTGCTTCTTGTTTGTCTCAAACTATGGCTAGCAGAAAATTTCTATTATATTTCCCCGAGATCATTGAATACTGGTACATATGATTATAATTGTTTTAAATACTTAGCCGTGTGACTGGCGGGGTAGTGCCAACATCGTGTGAGTTGAGAATGTGGCCCAAACACGCTGTTCCTGTTTAATTCTGGTGACATCGACCTAGCCTATGTTAATCCCATACCCCAGACCATATCACTCTCAAATTTGGTGAAGCTGGCCACAAGCACGGTCAGATGACGCAATATACCATAAATTCCTCATGATGGAAGCTTCACATATACAAGAGAAATAACGCATGAATACCTAAGGATTATGCTGCTAAGTTTTTCAGCTTAAAAGCATAAACTCACAATAATCTGGAGTTGCCATCCACGCTCCAGTAGTAACGATGTCATCATATGTTTCCGGCATATGATGCCGGAACAACCGTGGACACTTCAAGAGAAAACTAGATTGTTTTCTCTGCAATGGAGTGCCGGACCAGACCGGGTAGTGGTGGCTATGTGCGACTGTGAGCCGTCTCCAAGCAACTGGTGACAAACTCTCCAGCAGCCGGCTGCGGCGGCGGAGAAGTCGAACCCAGAGTGGGCGCCAAGAGCGTGGACCAAACTCTCTACAAGTGCAGCCTGGCCTCGGGCCGGGCCTTGGGGAGAGAAACACTCCCAGAACCCCATCAAGCAGGTATCATTGTGAGGAACTTATTCCTATCTCGCTGCTGTCCTTTCCTCATCGATAAGTTCCGGGAATAACTGAGTCTGTTGACTCTAGTGTAGGGAACTTTCTGCAGGAACTCATTATCCGTGTCGTGGTTCTCGCTTTCCTGTGCTCATTTCTGATTTGCTGACCACTACTAGCCATTCAACCCGGAACCGGTTGCAGGTGACTTAAATCAGGCTCCCAAATATACATATCACTATGGCATACACAAAGAAATACTCATAAAGTGATTATATATTTATATATATATATATCAAATAATGGTACTGGACTATTTAGTTGAGTATCGACATTCAGCTTTGCATGGTTACTGTGCCAAAAATGATATTGATATCTATCATAGCCTCAAGTCGCTATATAGATCAGCTATCCTCGTATCCTCGGATGTAGGGTTTAAGGCCTCATTATATTTCTACTGATATGGTATCACTCTGGTGTGAGTTATATATATATATATTAATATTTTTTTCTATATATATTATATTATATATATATATGTGTTAGTTCGTCACACTCATTGTCCGGATTCGATTTAGTATTATTACTGTTGTTGCCTGTAGCCTGACCTCATTGCCTAGTATTGTTCAATAACATATACAATACACTTGATTGTGTTTTTGTCCAGTATACTTTCCCTACATATTTGTCTGGTATCATACAATCAATTATTGTTCCATTAGCTATAGCATTCAACTGTAATGTGCCCGTTGCATGTAATCAATTGTCTTATTGTCCGATTGTTTGCCCTGAACTGTTGATTATACATATCAACTGTATTATTTCAACGTAGCCTGCACCCTATTGTATGACTGTCAAATAGCATGACTGTCAAATAGCATGCACTGTCGCACTCAACTATATTAATATCAAAATAAAATTCACTCTATTATTGTCCCATAAACCTGTAGTCAACTGTGCAATTGATTAATAACATGCATTCAACGGTATTATTGTCCTGTAGTTTGTTCTAGATTGCGTTATTGTCTTCAAGCCTTCACTTAAACTGTTTTTGTTCAGTACTGTAGTTTGTTTCACTCGAATGTATTATAATCCAGTAATATAAACAACTATATTATGGTTCAGCAGCATGATTAAGTTGTATTATTTTCAGTAGCTTGAACTAGAATGTATTGTTTCATAAACCATGCGC